>VTFQ01000022.1:16263410-16405910 GCA_036281575.1 Ancherythroculter nigrocauda | reverse complement strand
ATTTTTTTAACTGCCTATTTTGGTGCATAATTAGAAATGCGCCGATTCAGGGCTGCTGGCCCTTTAAATGCTCGCGCTCTCCGCCCTCCCAGAGCTCTCGACTCTATCATTGCATAAACAAAGTTCACACAGCTAATATAACCCTCAAAATGGATCTTTACAAAGTGTTCGTCATGCAGCATGTCTAATCGCGCAAGTACAGTATTTATTTGGATGTTTACATTTGATTCTAAATGAGTTTGATAGTGCTCCGTGGCTAACGGCTAATGCTACACTGTTGGAGAGATTTATAAAGAATGAAGTTGTATTTATGCATTATACAGACCGCAAGTGTTTAAAAATGAAAATAGCGACAGCTCTTGTCTCTGTGAATACAGTAATAAATGATGGTAACTTTAACCACATTTAACAGTACATTAGCAACATGTTAACGAAACATTTAGAAAGACAATTTACAAATATCACTAAAAATATCATGTTATCATGGATCATGTCAGTTATTATTGCTCCATCTGCCATTTTTCGCTGTTGTCCTTGCTTGCTTACCTAGTCTGATGATTCAGCTGTGCACATCCAGACGTTCTGTGTAATGCCTTGAACATGAGCTAGCATATGCAAATATTGGGGGCGTACATATTAATGATCCTGACTGTTACGTAACAGTCGGTGTTATGTTGAGATTCGCCTGTTCTTTGGAGGTCTTTTAAACAAATGAGATTTATATAAGAAGGAGGAAACAATGGAGTTTGAGACTCACTGTATGTCATTTCCATGTACTGAACTCTTGCAACTATGCCGAGGTAAATTCAATGTTCAATTCGATGGCACCTTTAAAGAGCGCCAAAACCACATGTATTGTTTGAATCCTTTATTAAAATTGACAGAATTTAAAAGCAGAAGGTTTGTTTTCTATCAAAAGTAACCTGCTCTGTCTCATCTGTCTGCGCGTTGTATGTGTCCTCTTTGCTTTGCTATGTATCTTTCACTGCGTGAGAAAATGGACGTGTGGCATGAGAACAGTGAGTTTGAATGAGAGTTGGTCGCCCTGCACGACAGCATTTTTTTGTAGTTATTTTAACGTTTTGTTTGTTATGTTTTATGCTATGTTAAACTCCCACATTTTACGGGTTCGACTATGCACTCTGAAGCACCGTGTCTTCTTCTATTGGATTCGATCCGGGAGAGCTGCATTACAGTATTGCGCTACAGCACCCCACTGGTCAAACCGCGTTATTGCAGGCCCTTAAATAAGTAACACAAGTTACTTTTTCACATTGACTGACAGTTCTCCTGTCCCCATGTTGAGAGGAGTAAAGTGTTGTGTATGCTGTGTGAACATGATGGTTATTGTAGTTCTAGACTAAATGTGAAAATGCATTAACAGTGAAATGCAATCTCAGAGTTTTATGCAAACCTGTAATAATTAACAATATTAAATTACACCAATATACTTTATGCATTTAATCTCACTTTATTAACCAATGTTATCTTTGCTGACCTTGATCTAATTCAACCATACTAATAAGCAAAAATTACTTTAGATTGGATTTAGAAATAAGAGTGTTGAACTTCCTTATCCTGTGTCCTATTCTTCTTTAATCCAGAATGACAGGTTTGTTTGAGCTGCGCCCTCTACTGTACAGGTGTAAATATGCGTTTTCATTCAGCATGTTGCTTATTCATTTTTTCATTTTTTTTTTTGCAAGCAAGCACAGCCCAGGTGAGAAAAAGTAACGCAAAAGTAATGTAATGCTTTACTTTTCATAAAAAGTAACTAACGCAATTAATTACTTTTTTTAGGGAGTAACGCAATATTGTAATGCATTATTTTTAAAAGTAACTTTCCCCAACACTGATTACATGTTCAGTCTATAAGCAGAAATGTTTCCACTTGGATTGCATCCATCAAATTCCAAGAACAAACAAGCAAAATCAAATGAAATTTTAAAAATATTACTATATAATAATAATAATAGTGATAATAATAATAGTGTAATAAAAATATAATAAGAATGACATTCTTGAATAGATCCTGCCCAATTATGTAATATATTAAAAACATTCCTTGTTGAACTTGGAGAACTAAATCGTAAAATTGTAAAAATTCCAAAAACAAACAAGCAAAATTAAATCCAGACTGGAGCAGACATAAAATTTAAATATACACTACTGTTCAAAAGTTTGGGGTCAGTAAGATTTTTTAATGTTTTACAAGAAGTATCTTCTGCTCACCAAGCCTGCATTTATTTGATTAAAAATACAAACAAAAACAGTAATATTCTGAAATATTATTCCAATTTAAAACAGCTGTTTTCTATGTCAATATACAGTAAAGTGTAATTTATTCCTGTGATCAACGCTGAATTTTCAGCCTCATTACTCCAGTCTTCAGTGTCACATGATCCTTCAGAAATCGATCTAATATGATGATTTGATGCTCAAGAAACATTCATTATTATTATCAATGTTGAAAACTGTTATTCATTTTTTATGGTAACACTTTACAATAAGTGCAACCATAATCGCACTCTCTCAATATTCAAAGTGCAAATAAGACCAAATTTTTCTTTGATACAGAGCTGAGAGATGGTTACAACTACACAGCCCAGCCTAAAATAGCTTTCATATTGAGAGATATCTGTATTCATCAGGGAGCCGCTTTCAAAATGCAGAGTATTGAAATCACGTTTGAATGCGCGCTCGCGTTTACTTTCACTTTCACGATTGCGCTTAATGGCCCTTTCACACAGGACGCGGTATGCGCTGCGCTATGAAACCCATTTGTTTCAATGGCTTGCGCCGTGCGAGGACTGCGTCGACCAAAGTGCACACGCAGCGGTCAAAGTTCAAAATAGTTCAACGTTTGCCGCTGCGCTCTGTGACGATTACCCGCGCGACCAATAGCAACGGGGCATCCAAACAATCGGAAAGCAAAATGGATGAACAGCTCTTTACTGTGTTGGAATTTCCAGAGCTATACAATACAAGTTTGCTGGTCGTATAGAGACGTCGGGAGAAAAGCTGTGTCATGGAGATATGACAAACACTGTCAAGCTGCTCTCTTTCTTCTTCTTACAAGCAGGGCTATTGCTCACTTCTTAGCACGGGACATATACTTTGCTGCTGACTGAAAGGTGAAACAACAATCAAATGACTACGTATAGAACTCCCGGTACAAGTTTGGAAAACTCCACCTACTGTGCTCTGGCCAGCGCAGCGCAAATCGATTTGTATCTGAAGGGCTGCGCTGAACCCAGCGGCGAGCGCAGCGCATACCGCGTCCTGTGTGAAAGGGCCGTAACTCTGTAAATATGGAGCGGCGACAACCGTTTTCCAACTGAATTAAAAGTTTTTTTATTTAAATACAAAGCAAAACGACAGTGGAGGCGTAATGTAAACGAAGCGGTGGCATATTCTTTCCTAATCATCCTAACACTCTGTCATGGCAACATCACGAGACTACTTTTCGCCTCGATGAGAAATCTCGTCACATATTAGTCTCGTGAGATCTCGTGCCACGAGATCTCGTCACACCCCTGGAATCTACCCAATTATGTAATCCATTAAAAAAAAAAAATCTATGTTGAACTGCAATAAGTAAATCATCATATATAGTTACTACGAGTGACTGAATGGCTGCTTCCCCTCAGGTTCCTTTGATCACCGCTTTGCTGCCAGGACTGGAGCAGGAGTTTATTGATATATATTGATATTTATTAACTGTATATGTCTTGTGTGTTTTTAGTTAGCGAGGGTGAGCCCCAGAAGATGGCTGAACCTGCAGGAGTACCAGAGCAAGAAGCTGATGCAGGACAGCGGCGTGACCGTACAGCGGTTCTTTGTGGCTGACTCTGCCTCTGAAGCCCTGGAGGCCGCCAAGAGACTCAGTAAGTGTCCTTCTCATTCCAAACAGCTCACTATTAAGTGTCTAAACGTAGTTGTCCCTCCAATAGATTTCAGTGATTGCATGAATAACACTTCATTGATAACATGCTAATGAGGTAATGTTTATTTGTTAACTCGATTGGTGGTATCCCACGCAGTGAGCTGGGGCATGAGCACCAGAATTAGCCAATGAGAACTCAGAACACAAGTTTCATTGATGTTTTTGCTTTTATTCTGGTGGACATGCCTTCAAGGGTCAACAGGACTGAAGATCTTCTCTTATTTCTTCTGCTTCTCTTCTGTTTTACATGGTTTGTTGCTCCCTCGCTGTTTTATCCATGCATGCTCATTCTTGTTTTCTTTCGTGCCTTTTTATTGTGAGCTTTTGTTTCTAGACAAGCAACTTTTGTATGTGGTATATCAGGTGATGACCTCATTGTGTGTGAAGTACTGGTGCAGTTTTAGCTAAATCCAAGAGGTAGACTAATGTCTGTTAGTGCCGGTCTTCTAAACCACATTCACTTTCATGTGTGAGAGAGACGCTGGATGCTTTCCAGAGGCTCACAGCTGTAATCTCCTGCTTATCTCACTGTACACAACAGGCTTTAGCGTTCCATGTCCAGCTCTTTGGCCTTTACTGTCTTTGACTAAAATTTCCATTCAAATGGGGTTTGTTGTTCATAGGAGCCCAGCCCAGGTGCTGTCTCGGGTCAAACGTTGAGGGTGAGACAATAATATCTTTTTTACAACTCGATTTGGAACATATTTAGAGATGGCATTTCCAGCCCTGCACATTGAGTGTTTCAGCCTGGTCCCCGTGGGGTAGGGCAGGGCCCGGGCGACATGTGCAAAGCGACCAAGCGAGACGTGAAGGATTTCTGTTACTTCGATAGTGCAGTGAGCTGTTCTCCCCAGTGCAGAGATGCCACCCTACAGTTGGGACCGCTTACCCATGCGGCAATTCAGCTGACAGCTCAATTCGAGCTCTGCGGTTTACTGCTCCTCACCCACAATGAAGATGTTTTTAAAGTTTTTTTTTTTAGTTGCAATACGCCAGATTCTGCTTTTTTCTGCACTTCTTTTTTTGGCATGTTTGACATCAACTTTATTTTCATTATTGTCCTTTTGACTTTCATTGCTGAGTTTATTAAGAATTAATTTTATTTATTTAAATTTTAAATAATATTTTAAAACATTTGATTATTCTAAATAAATTTTAAGTATCAAGGAAATTCATATTGTGCCATGTTATTTTATTATCATTTATATGCTGTTACAATATTTACTCATATTTTAAGTTTTCATTTTGATCTTATTTCAGGTATTTGTTTCAAGTTTTGTTATGTGCTTTTGTCATTTTCATGATGTTTTTCTTAACATTTCTATTTAACTTTAATTTATTTTTATTTCAGTTTTAGTTTAAGTAATTGTAGTACTTCAAATTTTCAGTTAATTGCCAAGGCAATATTTCTAATTTTATTTTATTTTATTTTATTTTATTTTATTTTATTTTATTTTATTTTATTTTATTTTATTTTATTTTATTTTATTTTATTTTATTTTATTTTATTTTATCAAAAACAATTTTAATAGTTTTAGGTAATATTAACAAAACTGGCTACGTGGTCATGTCGGCCCTGTCTTAAAGGCACACTATGTAAATTTTCGCTAGTAATGCAGGTATGATGTCATTGATAGGCGACGCACAGACACGGTCCGTGTCCTGGTTAAAATTGCTTATTTCTCTGGATTTTAATATTCTTGGAAATATCTGGGATAATGTAAGTACACAAGTCTACAAAATACAGTTTTTTTTTTTTTTTTTTTTTTTAATTCAAAAATCTTACATATTGTGACTTCAAATGGATAGTTCACCCGAAAATTTAAATTCAGTTCACACATTTACTCATTTACTCAATAATTTTTACTCACCTTCATGTTGTTCAAAACCCTGCATAACTTTCTTTCATCTGTTGAACAAAAAAGTAGATGTTTAGTAGAGTGTTAAAAGGATAGTTCACCCAAAAATGAAAATTTGATGTTTATCTGCTTACCCCCAGGGCATCCAAGATGTAGGTGACTTTGTTTCTTCGGTAGAACACAAATGATGATTTTTAACTCCAACCGTTGCAGTCTGTCAGTCGTATAATGCATGTCAATGGTAACCAAATCTATGAGAGTAAAAAAAAAAACATGCACAGACAAATCCAAATTAAACCCTGCGGCTCGTGACGACACATTGATGTCCTAAGACATAAAAACGATTGGTTTGTGTGAGAAACCGAACATATTTATATCATTTTTTACCTCTAATACACCACTATGTCCAACTGCCTTGAGTGCACACACTGCATCCGGTGCGTGAGGTGTGTATGTGCTCTGACGTAGTTTAAACATGGTGCCTGTAGTACAACAGTTGTTATACAAATGGAAGTAAACCAATAAAAAACATGGTTTTATTACATCAAAACTTCATTTTATTTTGTTACTTTTCGTAAGGGCAGCTCTACAAATAAAAAGGACACATACAAAGATCTTGTTCACATAACTCAAAACCATAGGCACAGCTGATGATTTAAGTCATACATGATCCTCTCCTGGGTATGTAAAATCATCAGGGAAAAATGATCGCTGCAGACCTTCAACAACTTTAGTGCATTAATGGGTGTGTTGATATCCACCTGAAGAGCAATCAACCATAACTTCGGGTGAGCAGGCTCAGAAGTTGGGAATACTTGGAAAGTCACCACTCCCGAATGAGTTTGTGCGAAAGAACGTAATCTTTTAGTTTTAAGTCTGTTTGAACAATCCGGATAAGCGCAAGTAAGTACCATTTTGATTAGCCGTTGTACCTATAATGTTTGTGCACTGTGTAAACAATGAGTGACGTAAACTATGCCAGAGCGCGTACACACCTCACGCACTGGATGCCGTGCACGCGCTCAAGGCAATTGGACATAGTGGTGTATTAGAGGTAAAAAATGATATAAATACTGTTCGGTTTTTCACACAAACCGATCATTTCGTGTCTTAGGACATCAATGTCCTAATGTCCAGCAGCCATATCACATATGTAGCCCAAGACTGGTTGCCCACTGAAGCTAAGCAGGGCTGAGCCTGGTTAGTACCTGGATGGGAGACCTCCTGGGAAAACCAGGTAGCTGCTGGAAGAGGTGTTAGTGAGGCACCGTCCTTCGGATGAGACGTTAAACCGAGGTCCTGACTCTCTGTGGTCATTAAAAATCCCATGGCACTTCTCGTAAAAGAGTAGGGGTGTAACCTCGGTGTTCTGGCCAAATTCCCTCCATAGGCCCTTACCAATCACGGCCTTCTAATAATCCCCATCCATTGAATTGGCTCTTTCACTCTCTCTCCTCTCCACCTACAGCTGGTGTGTGGTGAGCGCACTGGCACCGTTGTACTGTGGCTGCCGTCGCATCATCCAAGTGGATGTTGCACACTGGTGGTGGATGAGGAGAGACCCCTGATATGATTGTAAAGCGCTTTGGGTGTACAGTTGTACATAGGAAAGCGCTATATAAATGCCTCATTCATTCATTCAATGTGTCGTCATAAACCGCAGGGTTTAATTTGGATTTGTCTGTGCGAGTTTTTTTTTTTTTACTCCCATAGATTTTGTTACCATTGCCATGCATTATACGACTGACAGACTGCAACGGTTGGAGTTAAAATCATCATTTGTGTTCTACTGCAGAAACAAAGTCACCTACATCTTGGATGCCCTGGGGGTAAGCAGATAAACATCAAATTTCATTTTTGGGTGAACTGTCCCTTTAACCCTACTTTCTTGCATACAATGAAAGTGAATGGGAACCAAGGGCTTCCAAGATTCAGATTCTTAAAAATTTGATAGCTTTGTGTGAAAGTCATTATTCATGAAAAATCTTGCTTGACAGTCATGGTCACCATTCACTTTCATTGTATGGAAAAGATCAGCCTGGACACTCTGCTGAACATCTCCTTTTGTGCTCCACAGAAGATAGAAAGTCGTACAAGTTTCAAAGGACATGAGAATGCAGAAATAATGATTGAACTTTCAAATTTCAAATAAACTATCCCTTTAAGATAGTGGAAGGAATCCATATACTAACTCTGTTTTTTTTTTTCTGTGTAAGAAAGATGGAGAAAGGTTTCATCCTGAAAAAAAAAAAAAGATGAAAAGACAAGTGACTGGGCAAATGTGTAAAGGGAGTGGTGAGTTTCTCTGTTGATGCTCTGCTTTATTTGTTGACTGACTGCAGCCTGTGGCACTAATGAGCCCACACCTGTCCCTAAAGTTGGGCCTGTGTTTGGCACTGATGGCAGGGGGGCTGCCCATTTTAAACAACCCCCTGTGCCGTTAAGTAATCTGACTGTCAAAGAGGCAAGTCTGATGCTGCCTTCATCAGTCACCAACCGCCACTCGATTATGCAGCTCTGCTTGCTGCCAAAACACACACGCGTGCACATTAACACACACAAAAGGAACAATAAGAGAGAAGACGAAAGATAAAGCGAGTGCGAAAGAGGGTGAGAAAGATAGAGGAGGGGAAGATAGAGAGAGACTGAAAGTGGGGTCACAAAGCATAGCTAAAATATGCTACCGCTGACTTCTGATTGGACGATAAGGTGGGAACTTTTTGCCACTGAACTGAGACGGCACAATAAATCAAAGCGAGAACGGTTGCATAGTTCTTCCGTGGAAAGACTCTCTCACACTATCTCCACCGTGCTCTTGTCCTATTTAAGAGGAAGAGATCTGCCCAAGATTGAAGGGTTGGGGAATTGGAGAGATTCTTCATTTTTGGCTTGAAAACGAGAGGATTTCAACACCTGTAATCAAAAGTGAATTCGCCTCAGAGAGGGGCTCTTTATAGTACAAAAATAAATAACCAGGTTGACGTGGGTTCCAGTATAACCCCTATTCCCAGAACACCGTCTTCTGACATGAAAGGAAAATAAATGTTAATCATTACTTTTGCCGCCTTTCCATCTTGGTACTCACAAACAGATATTTCCTAGCCAATGAGAACGCTGAATCACGTTGGCCTGTTTTGTTTCACCGCAGCTCCTGTTGACAGATGCATCTGCTGGGTAAATATTGATGGATTTGTCCACTAGAATGTTCCAGAATGGCTTTCTCACTGTCTGCATTATTCAGAGCCACCAGGACTGTGCAGCGAGAAGCATAGATGTAGAAATATTTAACTGATTCTTTGTCTAGATGAAGATTTGTTCATCGAATTCAGTCAAACCTATTCCAGTGTTCCTTTTCTTGCACTAACTTTTCTTCCCTCGCTTATTTATTCAGAAATTAGAACCTGTTTTAAATGACAGAGAGAGTTAGACTGACAATTAACAGGAGAGGGATGTGTTAATACACTTCAGAGAGGTATGAATATTCAAAATAAACAGCAATGGTTTATGCATGGCAGTCAAATCTCATGTGTACTTATTAGAGAGGCAGCGACTTTCATATGTCAACCTACAGCGGTATGCTGAATTACTGTGACATTCAACAACTCTGAGAAGAGAGGCTGAAGTATATGGCGTAATGCGGAGTGGTTTTACATAAATAGTTTGACTTGACTAGTTAAGACAACTTTGAGAAAAGATTTTGATAGAAGTCTTATGGGAAAATTTGACGAAGGTGACATAAGTTACTACATTTCGCAGAGGTGAGATCAAGAGTCTCAGCGCTTTACTCACGGCTGATTATATTTTCTTAACCGCTTTTTACATCATCTGGATTGAGGCTGTTACTGTATCAATAACAACCACTGCTTTTGATCTTAGTGGGGAATAATTAAGAAGGTAACAGTTTTTGAGAAATGGAGGCTCAAGGATGTTGCACCCATGCCCCATTTTCTATCATCACTCTATTCACTGTAAAAAGTAATACGCTATATCTACTTCATAAAATTTTGGCAACAGATTACAAGCAATATTATTAATTAAATTCAACAAATAGAGCTGAGTTAGAATTAATCAAATGAATTCCTTAAATGTCAACTGTGACGAGCAGGGCGGGCGAGAGCCGTGAGGGAACGGCGCGAGGCCGGTGACGCAAGTGATAACGAGCATCACCTGGGAGGCGCACCGGCCTTGAGTCTCTCACTGAGGAGCTCCGGGAGCATAAAAGGAGGAGTGACGACCGTGACGGACGAGAGAGGACCAGGCCTGGATTTTATTTTATGTTTTATTATGTTTGTGCAGACCCTCGCGGACGTCTGCCGGCATTACTTTCGTTTTGTTCTTTGTTTATTTTGGAATTAAAGTTACGTTGAATGTTCGCCGGTTCCCGCCTCCTTCTTCCCATATCTACGAACTACGTTACATTGGTGCCGAAACCCGGGAGGAAGGAGGGACATGCTGTCGGAGAGCCCTCGCTGCTGAGGGGGATCGCGGTGCTGCGGAGTTCGGGCAGCGCGGGAGTGTGAAGACCGCGAGAGGCTGCCCGAGGCGGTGGTACTGGAGCCTTGTGAAAGGTGGGACGGAGACCCGGATGCCGTGCTCCTGGGACGAGGTGGGGTGGCTGCTGTCCTGGAGGGAGCGGAGGAGTCGCCGCCGTCCGCCGTGGGCCGGAGCCTGCTGCCGTCCACCATGAAGGGGAGGAGCAGGGGACGGGGGACTCGCTGCCAGCTGCCCTCAGTCGGAGGAGCCATCGCCGGCCGCCAGGAGGCGGTCGAGGATCGGGCCGTCCACCGAGCGTCCAGTGCCACCGCATGGCACCGTGAGGAAGAGCCTCCCGGCTGGCTGAGGACAGAGCGGCAGTGTGTCGGGGAACCGGACCAAGAATTTTTTTTTTTTCTCTTTTTCCTCTCTCCCCTCTCTCGTCCTGTCGCTCCCCTTGCTTCCGTCTCCTTTCTCTCGTCTCGTCTGTCCTTACCCCCAGTTGCTGCGGCCGCCGAGACAGGCCCCGGGGGGGGAGTAAGCGCAGTCGCGGGAGTACCCCCCGGCCTGCGAGGGGCGATGGGGGTATGTGACGAGCAGGGCGGGCGAGAGCCGTGAGGGAACGGCGCGAGGCCGGTGACGCAAGTGATAACGAGCATCACCTGGGAGGCGCACCGGCCTTGAGTCTCACTGAGGAGCTCCGGGAGCATAAAAGGAGGAGCGACGACCGTGACGGACGAGAGAGGACCAGGCCTGGATTTTATTTTATGTTTTATTATGTTTGTGTGCATTACTTTCGTTTTGTTCTTCGTTTATTTTGGAATTAAAGTTACGTTGAATGTTCGCCGGTTCCCGCCTCCTCCTTCCCGTATCTACGAACTACGTTACATCAACCTTTTAAAACGAGTAAAATTTAAAGGGGTGGTTCAATGGGTTTTTTTTTTAGGCTTGATTGTGTTTTGGGGGCACAGTTTAACATGTCTTAATGCTTTGTTTTTTTTGAAAACGCTGTATTTTTCATATATTTTACGTTTATTCTACACCTCTCTTTCCACTCTCATATGAACGGCTCGTTTGACTTCCTGCTTCTATTAAGCCACTCCCTCCGAAATACGCAGTGTGCTCAGATTGGTTGGCAGGTTGGTAGCTGGCCCAGTGTATCATGATTCGCTGAAGCGTCCGGAAACGCCACGCCCCTTACCATTCGTAGTTACGCGCTAAGCTGGAAATGTAAATAATGGCGTCTGTATTGCTGTATCAAATTGAGCCGAATTAGACCCAGATGAAGAGGGTAAAGCAGAACCTCTGCAATCACGGCTTTTAAAGGACGTTTATGAATGGTATTTCATTTAGTATTTGTGTCAAAGTGTTTAGATATGCTGTCACTGCTGTTTGTTAGCTTTCAATATACAGTTTTATCCTGATTAAAGCTTTACTGTAGCCGAATACATGACTGAGTAGTCGCATTTTTGTAAAGGTATCGTTTAATTTATAGCATGAACAACTGTTTGTCTATAAACATAGACGTTTGTTGGTGTTTGTTGCACTAGAACTTAGCTAACTGGCTAGCAAAAACGAGTTGCTCTTTGTATATGTCCTTGATGCATTAAAAATAGCAACAGAACTATAACATTACGTTTAAAAGACATGTACAAACAATAAAACATACTTACAGTTTGAAGCCAATAAACAGCAGCTTCTGTTTTTAAAGTGGGAACTGCTTCATCTTTCAGTAATAGCTTTTGTGCAAATCCAGCATTGAACTCGTGTAGATTCTGGAAGCTGTCTTCAGCGGCGCATCCAGTGTAGAAAATATCACAGATTATAATGGGTTCTATTATCTTTTGATGCGTCGTGCCGCTCGCGTCCGGTGTACACAACTCTTCCACTTCCATTTATACTGCGCCACATGGCCTCGCCCACTTTGTTGCGTGTTCCCGGGGGTGTGTTTATGTTAATAGCAAGGGTTTATGATGTCACCAACCCGGGAAGAAGCTCGTTGTAGTCCAAACCGGGCATTTTTGTAGGCAATAAACTGCCATAACTTTAAAAGAGAATATCTCCGTTTGCATTAAATGTTCAGCGCTGTAACTTTGCAGATACTGTTTATGCTCAAGCAGCAACATTACACACTAACTAAAGTTAAAAAAGTGAAATCGCATTGAACCACCCCTTTTAAGTAAAATTTAAACAAAAATATTATAATATAATATATATATATAATATAATATAATATAATATAATATAACAGACAGATGTCAAAGATTAATTAAGAACTCTTTATTTTTTATTGCCAACATTGAAGACACCTGATGATAACAAGTAAAATCACTGAAGGAAAGAGAAACACACAAATTAACAGAGGTTGTTGATGTTGATTTTATTTTAAAAGTTTAGTTGCCATTATGGTGATCAGTATTCCATTTAGTTGCACAGTTTGACTTAAGTGTATAGTTTTTGTAATGGTGTTTGCTAATTTTACACATTTTAAATGGTTGACTTTTTAAGGAATGAATTTGATTAATTCTAACTCAATTCTTATATGTTGACTTTAATTAATAATATTGCTTGTAATCTGTTGCCACAATTTTATTGAGTAGATAGTGTATTACTTTTTACAGTGCAGGTTATATAATATTCATCATAATTGTAGATTATTATTAAATTCATTATCACAAATTATTAAATGATTATCAATAATAATAAAAAAAGTTTGCTTTTTAATCAGCATCAGTTGTGTCCAGTTGTGGTGAAACTGGTAGCTTTGGCTCTCAAAGGGCCTCAAAGCATCGATGCTTTCACACTTTTCTTCTCCAGGCTCTTCATCAGTGGCATCACACCATATGTTTCTCCGCCGATCTACCACACTGCTGCATACGCGCCATCTGCTGAGTCTTCCCTCGTTCCGAATGCCTCCTCACTCACGCCTTGTGTTCACTAGAAACTGACTAGTATAGTATTCCATAATGCCATATATCTCGATATTTGTCATTCATATAATGGCTATTTTTTTGTGTGTGTTTGTGTTTGGTAAACTTAGAAAAAAAGTGTAGTGATGCTCTGATATTTATTTTCTGATCGATAACCTTGTCCAATAAGCAGCAACATTTAAATTCCTATACTATTTTGAAAAAAACAAAAAAAAACAAACAAAAAAAAAAACATCACTAACCACTAACTAACTAACTAACTAAATGCTAACCAGTATTGTACCAATATATTGTGCAACAACAAATATGTACACTACTGTTGAAAAGTATGGGGTCAGTACGATTAATTATTTATTTATTTTTTAAGAAATTAATACTTTTATTGAGCAATGAAGCATTAAATTGATAAAAAAGTGACAGTAAAGTCATTTGTAATGTTCTAAAAGGTTTGTATTTTTAAAAAAAATACAATTTCTTTTCATCAAAGAATCCTGAAAAATCGCAGTTTCCCCCAAAATATTAAGCAGCATAACCGTTTACAACATTGATAAAAGTAAAAAAATGTTTTTTGAGCATCAAATCAGCATATTAGAATGATTTTCGGAGAATCATGTGAAACTGAAGACTGAAATTTCAATTTTACCATCACAGAAATAAATTAAATTTTAAAATATTTATTTTAAATTGTAATAATATTTCACAATATTGCAGCTTTTACTGTATTTTTGATCAAATAAATGCCTTGGTGAACATTAAAAAAACATTAAAAAATCGTATGACTCCAAACTTTTAAACTGTAATGTATGTAACGGTAATGTATTTATTTATTTAGCCTCAATAATAATAGTTAAAATGTTGTCATACTTTAGAGTCCCTGTTTGTTGCAAATGTTGTACTTGCGATTGATGGTCAACCTCTTTAAAAAATACTTAAAATGATGTTTGTATTCTCTTCATTATTTATGATAGCATTTTTATTTCAATTTTTCTCATTTCGTCATTCACTTTGATATGCTGCGTCTGGCACAGAGCTGTTGGTCGGCTGGTCTTCTTGTGTTCTCTGATCTGAGATAAAAGAGATTTATAGGTTTGTTTTTTTTTGTTTTTTTCCCTAAAAAAAAAAAGCTTAGAGCTAATGGCGTGCAAAAAAAAAAAAAAATCTGTACCAGTCAATGAATAATGGAATTTTGGTTTAAAAAAAAAAAAAAAAAAAAAATACAGTAATAATACAGAAAGCTCCACATTTATAGATCATAAAGAATCATAATTGGAGAAATGATTTGTGCAGTGGTTGTAAGAAATGCCTTTCAAATGATTGTACAAATACACACAAAGGGAATACAAGCTGCATTTGAGGGAGCTCACAAATCAAAATGTAATTTCGGTTTGTTGACGGCTCGGCTGCGTTGATATTACACATGGCACATTATCATACCTCACACCTCCAGACCTCACAGTGCTGCAAGTGTTCTGCAAGCAGAAGGTGCGGCACCATTATTTTGGTGATGTGGCTCTAAATTGCATGTTTTATTAGAGGTATTCTATGGTCCATTGAGCACTAAATTTAGAAGACGAAATACAGCGTTTTTTGTTCCCTTCCTGTACTGAATTTGTTAGACAGGTTTCGTTTTCTTTCAGTTTTCTGTATGCTATATGAGGTTGAAATCATGTTGTTACAACTTCCTAATTTTGGTCTAGGGTTAGAAGAGGTAACATTGAGATTGTGATCATTATATGCTGTGATGGTGGCAAGAGACAAAACGCTACACAAAACTGCCAATAAACATAGTTTATTTTACAATTAAGGCATGAGGTGTGAGATACAGTAATAACAGTAGAAATAATGAAAAGTTATCAAAATATTAATTGCTGTGAAGAGAGGAATTAAAGGGGTCCTTCATTGTTTTCACTTTTTTAACTTTAGTTAGTGTGTAATGTTGCTGTTTGAGCATAAACAGTATCTGCAAAGTTACGATGCTCAAAGTTCAATGCTAAGGGAGTTCAATGCTACAACAAATGGCTGGTAGGGACTACAATGAGCTTCTTCCTGGGTTGGTGACATCACAAACCTTAAAATTTACATAAACCCTGCCCCCGGGAACACGCAACAAAGGGGGCGAGGCCATGTTGGGCTGCTTTAGAGAAGAGGAATAGTTGTTGTATTAGAGTGTTGTTGCCATGCTGTCACTTTACGCCGGACTGCTTCACAAACGAGGGTAAATTCAATGCTGGATTTGCACAAAAGATTAACATGACGGCACATGCTAGTTGCTGAGTTGAATTAACTCCACAGCAACTACATAAATTTATCCACTAACTATTCAGAAATATCCAGATGCATTCTAAAAGTTGTAACTTCTTCCTGAGTCTCTCCATCAGTGTCCGACTCTGGTTTGAACAATGTAAACCTGAACACCGTTAGTGACAATCATCATTATGGCTGTGTGAGATTCTCCAGCTTTGTTGTTGTTGAGCAACTGAAGCGTGAGCTGTTAAAGCTCCGCCCTCTTTTGGAAAGCGGCAGCAGCAGCAGCTCATTTGCATTTAAAGGGACACACACAAAAACGGCATGTTTTTGCTCACACCCAAATAGGGGCAAATTTGACAAGCAATAATAAATGATCTGTGGGGTATTTTGAGTGGAAATTTCACACACGTTCTGGGGACACCAGAGACTTATATTACATCTTGTAAAAGGGGCATTATAGGTCCACTTAATAATAATAATAATAAAAAAGTGTAGTCTAATGACATTTCTTTTCTGGCAAAACACAGTTAAATGAATTCATACTTGTATGATTTTTTTTTTCTCTGTGTAACACAAAAGAGTTATTGTAAAACATGTTAGAAAGCTGAATGACATGATGATTATGTAGTCTAGGGCTTTTTAAAATGAGTAGGGCCACAGTGGGCTTCTAGGTGGTTCATAGGAAATTTGAGAGGTAGAAAATATATTTTAAAAATATTTTAGGACTGTCAAACTGGTTTGGAAGGATATATGTATTGTGAAAAGTGCTATACAAATACACTAGGGCTGACCGATATATCGCATGCGATTGTCACGCGCATTTTGTCAGTAAAGCCGGTTCCCTGATTACCGCTAAATCGCCATCACCTGCTTTCAAATGGAGCGGCATTTAATAGACAGAGCCGTAGTTCACTGACAAGCCACGCAATATCGCGTTCATATCACAGTTGAATCGCCTTCGATAATGAACGCGATATTGCGTGGCTTATCAGTGAACTACGGCTCTGTCTATTAAATGCCGCTCCATTTGAAAGCAGGTGATGGCGATTTAGCGGTGATCAGGGAACCGGCTTTACTGACGAAATGCGAGTGACAATCGCATGCGATATATCGGTCAGCCCTAAAATACACATAATTTGATAAGTTTGTACATCTAGCATTACAAATTTTCCAGATATATTTAATATTTTAATAACTTGTTATTGGCTTTGTTCTATAACAGTATACAAAAGCCAATTATTTAACACTGAATTTAGAATTAAATCATGCTTTTACACACAGTATAAGTATATATATATAAAAAAAAGAAGATATTTAGCTGCCTTTGTTTAATTTTAGGATTTCTTGGCATCAGAATGTTTGAAGACCACTTGGCCAGTTATCCAGCAACCAGCTAGTTGATTTTTTTTTTTTTTTTTTTTTTCATTCTTGCAGCTGTGTTTTAATTAGCATCCTGTGCTTTAGCATTTACTTTGCACAGTAATTAAATATTTTAATTAGCATGCTAATTAAAGCACTGCCACCTAAAATATCTAAAAACAAAACGAGGAAAAAAATCATCTACAGTATAATCAGTTTTTGGATGACTAGTTGATTAGTCGGCCTTCGTGACCCTAGCATTCCCAATTACCCTTAGTGTCTACTATAGCGCTTCTGTAAAAAAGAATTGTCTAATTTTGTTTAGATTGCGTAATCATCGTCTTGCCAACATCTCCTGCTATGTGAAGCAGTTAAATCTGAGCAGTAGTCCTGCTCTTCACAGGCAACTGAAGGGAGATCGAGAACAAGGCAGCGTTGTTGATTGACGTGGACATGGATGTTGACAGCTTGTGGAGTGTTCCAGAGAGTGGAATAAAGCAGCGAGCCAGCCAGAGGTCAGATACCGCACCCAGATTTACACACTCGCTCCAGCTCAATCACATCCTGCCTGCCTCAGAAGGAAGGTGGCGTTCTCTTCCTCTCTATTCTGTTTGATATTGGGTTGGGACAATGAATCAGAAAGGGTAATGAAAGCCTCTCAGCTTCCCTGAGGAAACTTCACTCACTTAATTACTTCAGCCTCCTCTGGTGAGCTTGAAATATGCTTTTTGGGAGCCAGCGCAATCTCTCTTGGATTAATCCCTCGCAAAATTGATGTTTACCATGCAAGCAAACCGAGTATAGCCAATCTGTATCTTGTTAGTGCTTGTGAAATGGACAGTTGATCATCTGTAGAATTAACTCGAAACATTACATTTGAGGGAAGGCACATTGAAGATATTGTAATCAGTTTCAGTGCTTAAATTAGTTTGCTTGGTGTTTATGTAGTGTACTAACAACTAATTAGACCTCCATTTGATCATCTAGACATGAAAAATCACCTAAGCTTTGTAGGTAACTACTTTGGAAATAACATGTCAGTTAGCTAAAGTTATAGTGAATATGAGCTTCAGTGAAGTCTCTGACATTTTGACTAGTCAGCGGTATCATTCTATGTAGCTATACCACTGCATAATTTCCCAGAATGCATCAGGACTGACAGGATTTCAGCACACAATGCTGTGATACAGGAAAGATGGATGGTGTGTGGAATGTTCTTATCATCATTACCTATCTAGAATCCTGAGAAAACAACCGTTCTTTTGCATTCTTTTTCACCATGCAAAACCGAGTCACGTATAATTTTCATTTCATTTCACCTCTCTTTCTCACCGAAAAGCACACATACAAGCTTTAATATGCCTTTATTTGCACGCCGTACAACTGGTGTGTTTCCATTTACGGTGTCTGATGTGGGTGGGTGAGATTTGAGGTAAGGTTAATGTGCCACGCTCAAGGGCACTGTGAACAGATTTGCCGTTTCCTGCAGCAGCAGAATGTTCTCGTTGCCAGATGTTGCCGCGGACAGGCGGAGAATGGAGGACAAGATGGCTATAGGAAGAGAGAAGATGATGAAAATGTATGAAAAATGCTTACAGATGGAGTCTGGAACGCTAAATATAGATTTTTTTTTTCAGAGGCTGTGTGAGACGGAGATATTTATGAAAGCAGATTCGCGGGTCTGTGCTCTCTCAATTTGTGGGCCAATGCATGTGATTGTGTTTTGTAAAAGGTCTTTTAATTCAGAGTAATTATTTTTGTGCTATTTAAGAAGAATCTCTTAAAAAATTTTAGTCACATGCTTTTAAAATTACTGTTCATCCAGATTATTTTGAACTATTATAGTGATTGCAAGGCAGCGCTGTATTGATATTCTTCATTAAAAAAAAAAAAAAAAAAGTTTTGTGTTTGGCCAGTCAAATGCTGCCTACACTCTAAACAACAACAACAACAACAACAGCAACAACAAAATAATGCATCAGTTTGCATTAATTGTTTGAGTTATGACACCTCTGAGCAGTGGTATGCACAGGTGGGGGGCTTGAGCCCCTGCCCCTTTGATCGCGAAAGTGAAAGTGCCCTTAGCGGTTGCATCGCGGTGCCCCCGCGTTCCCATTTCTCCTCTCCCCGAACACGATTTCTACTTAGGGAGACCCACAACCAACCACATTACATAACATTACAGACATTACAGAAACTCTTTTAAATGTCAAACATAGCAGCATTAAACATTAACAGGTTTTCCCTAAAAAACACATAAAATAACACTTAATTCCAACATCTGTTCTCCTTATCCAGTCCTATGCAAAGCATGCTGCGAACTAGAAATCCACTGCCTAATTTCTGAAGTTATCAAGACAATTTCATTACGTTACTACAATTAAAGCAATTAAGGCAATTAATGCAGCAATTTGAGTTTAATTACAGACAATATTCATTTGATGTAATGATCAAAATTATTATGTCAACAGAACTCAACAAAATAAAGTTTGCAACTTAAAAGGTTTATCACTCAGGTGTCGGGAAATGCGCCGGTGCGTTTTGCTGGACTTTCTTCACATAGCAGCAAAATCGACTTAAAATACTTTTTCAATAACCACACATAAATGATATTCTCTCAAAAATACAAACATGTTGCTCACATATTATGGTAGCCAAGTTCGTGCTGAATACAGTGTAGTGACATTTTTGTCATTAATATGTTTATACACAACTAAAAAATGCACAAATGTCAGGGCGTGTCAAAACTTCTCCAGGGCCGCAAAAATCCTCAGACCCCAGAGGGTTCATTAAAACAATAAATTAGAATTTTACAATTACAATTAATTAAAACAATAAATTAGAACTGTTAACCATGCAATTATTTAAAGGTGCCGTAGAAAGTCTTTTTAAAAGATGTAATATAAGTCTAAGGTGTCCCCTGAATGTGTCTATGAAGTTTCAGCTCAAAATACCCCATAGATTTTTTTTTTATTAATTTTTTTAACTGCCTATTTTGGGGCATCATTAAATATGAGCCGATTTAGGCTGCAGCCCCTTTAAATGCTCACGCTCCCCGCCCACGGAGCTTCCGCTTGCCTTAAACAGTGCATAAACAAAGTTCACACAGCTAATATAACCCTCAAAATGGATCTTTACAAAGTATTCGTCATGCAACATGTCTAATCGCGTAAGTATAGTATTTATTTGGATGTTTACATTTGATTCTGAATGAGTTTGAGGCTATGCTCCTTGGCTAAAGCTAACATTACACACTGTTGGAGAGATTTATAAAGAATGAAGTTGTTTATGAATTATACAGACTGCAAGTGTTTAAAAAATGAAAATAACGACAGTCTTGTCTCCGTGAATACAGTAAGAAACGATGGTAACTTTAACCACATTTAACAGTACATTAGCAACATGCTAACATTTAGAAAGACAATTTACAAATATCACTAAAAATATCATGATATCATGGATCATGTCAGTTATTATTGCTCCATCTGCCATTTTTCGCTGTTGTCCTTGCTTGCTTACCTAGTCTGATGATTCAGCTGTGCACATTCAGAAGTCCTGCCCTTGTGTAATGCCTTGAACATGAGCTGGCATATGCAAATATTGGGGGCGTACATATCAATGATCCTGACTGTTACGTAACAGTCGGTGTTATGTTGAGATTCGCCTGTTCTTCGGAGGTCTTTTAAACAAATGAGATTTATATAAGAAGGAGGAAACAATAGTGTTTGAGACTCACTGTATGTCATTTCCATGTACTGAACTCTTGTTATTTAACTATGCCAAGATAAATTCAGTTTTTAATTCTAGGGCACCTTTAAGTTGTGGTAACAGGTCCCTTAAATTACCGTTTAGAGTGTAGAATGAGAAAGTCCCTCCCCCTTATACTATCTGCAGCAACTAGCAAGTATAGATAGCAAGATAGCTGTGATGTTCCTAAAGCCTATTGCCTATTTATTTAAAAAAGGAAAGGAAATAAGGGAGGCCTTCAATATGTCCTGCCCAAATGTCCTGTTTAAATAGGAAATGAGCTACTTAAAATACAGATTTTTTTAAAGTATCAAATTATTTAAAGCTTTTTTTTTTTGTAATTATATTCAGCCTTTTTTAACTTTTTTGTTTTTCTAAACTTTCTAGAGTTTTATACATTTAATTTTAAAATTGCTTAAACTTAATCTCTCGTTGTCATTTTGATAGAATATGGGACTGTTAAATGAATGTTTTATATTTTTCTCATTTATTTAATTGCTTAGCCTTTACCCTGCAAAGATGGTGCTGTTGTTAATTCTCGCACAGTCATCATGCTTTTATGAAAACAGAACCAAAGCCTAAATCCTTACCTAAAACTTTAACATTAGTCTTTTGCTATAGAACTATTTCCTTCAGGACATTAATCCTTAATGTGCTATATTTTAAAAGAACATTTGATTTCTTACACACTTGACGTTTTACCTGCAACACAAGAGCACAAAAAATGGGGCAGATAAGAATTTTGGGTGTTATAACAGCACGTTTAGTTTGCATACAGTATATAATATGCAGTATGCACACTCTTTGTATATTCAGTTTACTTTAGAAAACTGCATTAAGTATCCACTTACTGTACATGAGCTGTACAAAAGATGTACATTAGCATACAGTGTTTGTTGTGTTTTGCACTTTCTGTGTTGTGATCTTGTGAAATGTAGTTTGAATGCAATCAAGAGACTCGAGGTAACTTAATTGACACTTTCTCTAGCTGGTTCAGAGGGTATGTGGCGAAACTCCGAGGGGTTCTTTACTTTGCCGCACATGGCAACACTCTAATGGAGGTGGGAGATCATTATGAAGGATTGTGATGAAGAGCAGGTGGATGAATTTAACAAGAACTAAGACTGTCAGTGATGTGGTGACAGCTGAAGTTGAAATAACACAGATGAAGACAGAAGAAGTGGCCCTCTCTTATCAACCTCTGCTCCGTTTCCAAGCAGACGGGCATCATTAGACAGGAGTTAGAGCCGGATCATTGTTCCGCTCTGACTTGTTCCTGTGCAGACACTGATGTCTAGAGGTGGAAAACACTACGGCACGACGGCATGACGGCTCACAAAGGTCAAGCACTCGAGTCTGAGCTGTGGTCTGTTTGTCATCCAACAACAAATTAGTTGGATTTAGGACTCCGAATAAAAGTGTTTATATGTAAGGGTATAAATGTTACTTTAAGTTTTTTAGTTGTTTGCCTGGTCGGACTGGCTACTGATTGTTATTTATACCAAAGCTCACTGATGCACGTGGTAAGCGAAGGCTGGCCCATGCGGTCTGATCCAACAGATGATATATATATATATATATATATATATATATATATATATATATATATATATATAATATATATATATATATATATATATATATATCACAGTTTGTTGCGTATGGGGCTGCATAGCTGCAGACCAGTCAGGGTGCCCATGCTGACCCCTGTCCACTGCCAACAGTGGGCACGTGAGCATCAGAACTGGACCATGGAGCAATGGAAGAACGTGGCCTGGTCTGATGAATCACATTTTCTTTTACATCACGTGGTTGGACGGATGCTTACCTGGGGAACACATGACACCAGAATGCACTATGGGAAGAAAGCAAGCCGGCAGAGGCAGTGTGATGCTTTGGCCAATGTTCTGCTGGGAAACCTTGTGTCCGGCCATCCATGTGGATGTTACTTTGACACTTACCACCTACCTAAGCATTGTTGCAGACCATGTACACCCTTTCATGGAAACTGTATTCTCTGGTGGGTGTGGCCTCTTTCAGCAGGATAATGCGCCCTGCCACAAAGCAAAAATGGCAGTGTTTGAATCCATCCATCCATCCATCCATCCATCCATCCATCCATCCATCCATCCATCCATCCATCCATCCATCCATCCATCCATCCATCCATCCATCCATCCATCCATCCATCCATCCATCCATCCATCCATCCATCCATCCATCCATCCATCCATCCATCCCATATTTAAAAAAAAAAAAAAAACGAATCTAAGGGTGCTTTCACACCTGCCTCATTTAGTTCGGTTGAATCGTACTAAAGTTTGTTTTCCCCTTTGGTGCGGTTCGTTTGGGCTGGTGTGAAAGCAGCAATCGCACTCGAATGCGCACCAAAAGTGGACCAAACAAATGTACCGAGACCTTCTTGAAGAGGTGGTCTCGGTGCGCTTTCAAACGAACTCTGGAGCGGTTTGCTTGAGATGTGAAAGCAATCCGACCCGACGGACCAACGAACCAAATTATATCAATACCAAATTATATATACCAACGAGCGCCTCTTCATCTTGAATGTTGTGTAATTGTACTTCTCTGTGCGAGAATTTTGACGAAGACTTTTTCCCGCTCTGTTTCATTATAACATTCATATATGGTCTCGATACACTGACACAGCCTACTAGACAACGACATCCAGAGAGAGCGCATGCGTTTGTATTTGCCGCAGCATTAATATGAATGCAGTATATAATTTAACAGCGGGAATGATGGCTACATTCATATAGTGTTTGCATGAATCTCGACATTTACAAATACAGACACAATAAGCTCATGGAGCGAACTTGTCAGTCATTATTTATGGATGATGCTGAGAAAACTCTGACCAATAAGAGGACAGTTGTACTCACATGTGTCTTCTATAAATGCATTTTGGTATGCTTTGAAATGTTCCTGTGTGAAAGTGAACCGAACCAAGAAGAAAATGCAACATTGTAACAAATTTAGTCTCTGTTTCGGAACAAAACAAACGATCCATAGGTGTGAAAACACCCTAAGGATGGTACAATCTTGGAGTAGCAGGTATGCATAATATAATTAATTACTGACAAAAAATGAAAAAAAAAAAAATCATGTACCACATCCAAACAAAAGTCTCCCACCTTATTGAAAACAAAACAAAACAAAAAAAAAAAACACTGCAGAGGTCCCAATCCCAACTAAATTACTACGTGAAATCACAAATGTTTGATGTTAAATATTGTAGCTTGGATGTCATTCAAAAAACTAACCCTGTCCGAATAGTGCTACTGATGTTTTTGATGATGGTTTTCCTGAGCAAATAATGATGTTTTTCATTGCATGACTAAAAATATTACAGTAATTTTTCTGTAATTGCAGTAACTGTAATGAACACAGAAGTACATTCTATGACCCTGTTATTATATGATAGGATGTTTCATTTTCTAATATTTGCCCTATAGCAACACATAATCTTCAGTAAACAGTACTCAGTCCTTCTGTTTAGTACAGTATGTTTCTCTTTGTCTCGACCCATTTTTACGGTCTTAAACACACATGAGGGATCTTGACTTCCCTCTGTTTTCTCTCAGCTGTCTGAAACTGTATGGTTTCCTCTGAACCCCGTTCCACACCCCATTACCGCAGCCCCATTGCTCTCTCTGAATATCAAACAACAGGACACCTCTGTGTCTCTTACCCTGCAGTCATGTCCACAGCCAGAGAGACATTAGGGATGCAGGAAATAGGAGACAGTGAAGCAGAAGCAGAAACGCATTCAACTACTGACTGCTGTCATTGCTACATAAGCTTCAAGTTCCTTTAAACTCATTAATGAGGATTTCCAGGGCTGGAGGGGGAGGGGGGTCAGTATTACTGCAATTACTTCTTATGCCATATGAACTGTACAAACATATTTGTTCTTGCAAGTTTTTTCTTACATGAGATGGGGCGAACAGTATGTTAGGGCAAGAAAATATTAGCGTTTTACTTCAGCAAGCAGTAGTTTATTTGTTTAGTTTAAACTGGCTCATGGGCGAATTTTTAATACTTAATTTTTGCCCGCATTTTAAATTATGAAATGACAGTAATGCAAATTATACCCTGAATTAACAGAGTATGCTTATTTAGCATTCAGTTCAGTTAATTAATGAGATAATCAAACAGCGTACTGAACAAACACCATATTGGACGTTTTGCTTGTGAAGTCAACCTTTGTTAACTTGGCATACTTAAATTTGATGCTAACTGTCAAGAAAACAGATTTTCATGTCATTAGATGTCTTGTGCAAATGCAACATTAGTAATATATGATACAAAATATCTTATATATTTCAATAAAATATTGACTAGTATGGATATAGACTATAATGTAATATATGTAAAAATAATGTACATATATAGTACATTATTAGTACATACATTATTTTTATTCATTTTTTTAATTAAATTTGAGGTTGGCAAAAATGTTTGAAAATTGAAATTAAAACAAACATGAACTGAAATAAAACAAAATAAATTGATTTTATATATATATATATATATATATATATATATATATATATATATATATATATAGTATCTCACAGAAGTGAGTACACCCCTCACATTTTTGTAAATATTTTATTATATCTTTTCATGTGACAACACTGAAGAAATGACACTTTGGTACAATGTAAAGTAGTGAGTGTACAGCTTGTATAACAGTGTAAATTTGCTGTCCCCTCAAAATAACTCAACACACAGCCATTAATGTCTAAACCGCTGGCCACAAAAGTGAGTACACCCATAAGTGAAAATGTCCAATTTGGGCCCAATTAGCCATTTTCTCTCCCCAGTGTCATGTGACTCGTTAGTGTTACAAGGTCTCAGGTGTGAATGGGGAGTAGGTGTGTTAAATTTGGTGTTATCGCTCTCACTCTCTCATATTGGTCACTGGAAGTTCAACATGGCACCTCATGGCAAAGAACTCTTTGAGGATCTGAAAAAAAGATCAGCATCATATCCAGATGTTGTGTTTGGGAAATAGATGTATGAGTGCTGCCAGCTGCAGAGGTTGAAGGGGTGGGGGGTCAGCCTGTCAGTGCTCAGACCATACGCCGCACACTGCATCAAATTGGTCTGAATGGCTGTCGTCCCAGAAGGAAGCCTCTTCTAAAGATGATGCACAAGAAAGCCCACAAACAGTTTGCTGAAGACAAGCAGACTAAGGACATGGATTACTGGAACCATGTCCTGTGGTCTGATGAGACCAAGATAAACTTATTTGGTTCAGATGGTGTCAAGCGTGTGTGGCAGCAACCAGGTGAGGAGTACAAAGACAAGTGTGTCTTGCCTACAGTCAAGCATGCTGGTGGGAGTGTCATGGTCTGGGTCTGCATGAGTGCTGCCGGCACTGGGGAGCTACAGTTCATTGAGGGAACCATGAAGGAGCAGAGCATGATCCCCTCCCTTCGGAGACTGGTCAACAGGGCAGTATTCCAACATGATAACGACCCCAAACACACCTCCAAGACGACCACTGCCTTGCTAAAGAAGCTTAAGGTAAAGGTGCCAAGCATGTCTCCAGACCTAAACCCTATCGAGCATCTGTGGGGCATCCTCAAACAGAAGGTGGAGGAGCGCAAAGTCTCTAACATCCACCAGCTCCATGATGTCGAGTGGAAGAGGACTCCAGTGGCAACCTGTGAAGCTCTGGTGAACTCCCTACCCAAGAGGGTTAAGGCAGTGCTGGAAAATAATGGTGGCCACACAAAATATTGACACTTTGGGCCCAATTTTGACATTTTCACTTATGGGTGTACTGACTTTTGTGGCCAGAGGTTTATACATTAATGGCTGTGTGTTGAGTTATTTTGAGGGGACAGCAAATTTACACTGTTATACAAGCTGTACACTCACTACTTTACATTGTAGCAAAGTGTCATTTCTACATTGTAGCAAAGTGTTGTCACACACATATAGTAAAATATTTACAAAAATGTGAGGGGTATACTCACTTCTGTGAGATACTGTGTATATATATATATATATATATATATATATATATAATATACATATATATATATATATATACTACAAAAGTCTATCAGTGATGTTTAAATAACCCTGGCTAAAATTGCACCCACTGTGTTCTTCATTTAAATGGCACTGCAATACTGAACACTTTGCCAACTCTAATGTCTTATTTTTACAACAAAGTGTGAGTATACCAACCCACACTACCTAAAAATACATTTTTAGTATAAGGCGTGTTTTGTCTTAGTTATAACTTGGCCCATCTCAGCCTCAGACACGCAGCCCACACAATGTTCACAAACCGCCTGATGTATATTGTATTGTACACAAATGTGGCAAAAGTAGGCAGACATGACCTCCACGTAAATACTGCTATGTAGAAAAAAGAAAAGAAGAAAAGAAAAGAAAAAAGAAAGGAAAAGGCATTTGTGGTCTGCTGATTTTGAGAAGACGGTGTAGGTCTTACACCTGGAGCTCCAGGCTGTTCCTGGAGAGAAAAATGTCTGAATTAACTTCATTCATCATCTTAAGATGTAATTTGATTTGTAGCTTTAGGTTAAACAATCAAAAATGTAGTTTTCTTTCTTGAAGGCATTTGAAGTGTCTCTCTGGTGATGTGTGAATGAAATCGGCAACACAAGTATGTTGTACTGAAAGGCATTAAAATGTTGGTATTAAAAAAAAAAAGTGTGTGATATATAAACTCATTTTAAAATCATAAAGCCATGGGCCATGTACTTCCTCCACTTTTTAATTTGCAGCTCACATCATTAATCTATGAGAAATAAGTGGATGCTGTGAGTTAAAGTGCACCATTTGGCATGGGCATTACTCCTGCTCTCGCTAAATAGAGATAATTGACGTGAAGTGATGGATGGCACATAATGTTCTGGAATTCTAGATACCATGCAGTACTTGATTTGTTAATGAAGATATACATATTTTTCTATAAATGAATATGCATGCAGACATACTGCTGTATCTGCTTTTGTACTTACAATCCACAATTGTAATACAGGTACTGTTCAAAAGTTAGATTTTTAAGTAGAGTAAGATTTTTAGTAGAAATTAATACGGTTACACTTTATTTTAAGGTGTTTTTATTGTCAGTATTACAGTGTAATTATGCATTTAAATACTGTATTATAATAATTACCTACTACTTGCATTACATTGATCTAAAATTACAGTTGATACATTTACAATGTTTTATATCAAATAAATGCTGTCCTTCATATTAAGCAGCACAACTGTTTATCATAATCAGAAATGTTTCTTGAGCACAAAATTAGCATAATTAGAATGCTTTCTGAAGGATCATGTGATACTGAAGACTAGAATAATGGCTTCTGAAAATTCAGCTTTACCATCACAGGAATAAATAGTAAAGTAGAAAACAGTTGTTTTAAATGTAATAATATTTCACAATATTATTGTGAAATTTCACAATATTATTTTTTTATCAAAAAAAAAAAAAAATGCAGCCTTGGTGCGCATAAGAGACTTCCTTCTTAAACATTAAAAAAATCGTATATCGACCTCAACCTTTTGAATGGTAGTATACCTTTAATTATACTGATTACTTAGCAGTTAGGTTAGTTAAGTAAAATCAAAACCATAAAATAAAGAATTTTTGGTGTATTTTACAGTACTTTTTGCTTACAAAATGTGTTAGCAGCAAGTTGTGTTGTAATGGGGGTGATTTTAATGAGCTCAAGCCTTTTCACAAAAGCCAATTAAGTGATGTAAAATGGCTGGATAAACCTTTCTGTTCACACAAACAACATTTTTTTTTTTTTT
Source organism: Ancherythroculter nigrocauda (assembly GCA_036281575.1). Lineage (NCBI taxonomy): Eukaryota > Metazoa > Chordata > Actinopteri > Cypriniformes > Xenocyprididae > Ancherythroculter > Ancherythroculter nigrocauda. The sequence goes on along the minus strand of VTFQ01000022.1, from coordinate 16,377,522 downwards.
AAATGCATGTTGGTGTAATTCACATTTCACCACCAAAAGAGCTTACAGTTAACAGGTCTAGTTAACCACTTAGCAGCTGAATTGCCAAAATCCACAAAGGTTTTTTTTTATGATTGCTGCATTTTCCTACTACAAATGTACAGTATATTTATATAGTTGTTCATGAAATCACACATGCCTAAAATACAGTGAACTAATTTTCATCTCATTTAGAGCTGTTGTTCACACTTGGCAGATTTGCTTCAGTTAAAACAAACTCTGATGTGATAGCTCTACCCTGGTGCGCACCAAACAAGCAGACCGAGGCTGCTAAAAAAGGTGGTCTCAGTCTGCTTCCAAACGAAATCTGGTGCGGTTTGACTGAAATATGAACGCAACATGGACCAAAGACATAAACGAACCAAAAAGAGGATGCGATGTCAGAAGATTGAATGCTCAAGCATACCTGTTTTTTCTTGTCATAGGAGCTACATTGCCTATTACAGTTCGGTAGGTGTCGGAAATGCCGTATCCTTGCAGCAGATCTTTGTTTGTGTGCAGTGGCGGAATTCCTGGTGCTGTTTTGACTCTTTTACACATTTATAAGCTCTTCATGAGCAGGTAAAAATACCATTACATGTACACACATATAATGAGAACATTTAGCCCATGCAGCACACAGGATTTTTTTGGATGTTCAGCAATTTCTTTTCATAAAATACTGTATATGTCGTCATAGCTGGTTTTTTATCTTTAGGTTCTGCCTTAAAAATGACTGTGAATGCTAAGAGAACCAGGACTAAATGTATCATTGTCTTTTTTGATCTCGACCAGAAGAACCAAGATAACCGAACTACAAGTGTGAACACATCTTAAAGGCACGATATGTTAAAATATCCAAAAACCACTTGAACAATGTTGACTTGTGTACTTACATTATCCCAAATGTGTCCAAGAATGTTTAAATCCAGAGAAATAAACAATTTTAACGTGTCCGTGCATCGCCTATCAATGACATCATACCCGCATTACCCTTGATTTCCGGTTTTATTTAGTAGAAACCATGGAAACACCAAAGACACTTTAATATATTGTTTTTTTTGGACAGGTGAGCAACATTTTGCATACTATTATCGATGGAAAACTAATCTTTGTTAAAAATCTCCGCAGTTTATTGTTTTAATTTTGTTTTCTTGATTTGCCATGAGTACCATGTTTTACCATGCCTAATATCGATCTAGCTTACTGCAGTGTGCCTTAAGTGTCACATAGTAGCCGCCGACCGAACGCACAGAGTAGCATTATAACAACTTTCAACACACAAATGTATCTAATATAATAAACAGCGCTGCGTGACCCCACATACGCATGACCGGAAGAAGCGGACGCAGTCATCTGCGGCATAATAAAAGTTCCACTGCTCTCGAGCCGTGTGTCGTGCTTGTCTCTCATTAGCAATTGCTCCAGCGGCTTTCAGCAACACCCTGCTTCATAAATCTTTAAAGGTGCCCTCGAATGAAAAATTGAATTTATCTTGGCATAGTCAAATAACAAGAGTTCAGTAAATGAAAAATGACATACAGTGAGTCTCAAACTCCATTGTTTCCTCCTTCTTATATAAATCTCATTTGTTTAAAAGACCTCCGAAGAACAGGCGAATCTCAACATAACACCGACTGTTACGTAACAGTCGGGGTTTATGCCCCCCCAATATTTGCATATGCCAGCCCATGTTCCCAATGTTATGTAAGGCATTAGACAAGGGCAGCCAGTAACGTCTGGATCTGCACAGCTGAATCAACAGACTAGGTAAGCAAGCAAGAACAATAGCGAAAAAACAGCAGATGGAGCAATAATAACTGACATGATCCATGATATCATGATATTTTTAGTGATATTTGTAAATTGTCTTTCTAAATGTTTCGTTAGCATGTTACTAATGTACTGTTAAATGTGGTTAAAGTTACCATCGTTTCTTACTTTATTCACGGAGACAAGAGCCGTCGCTATTTTCATTTTTAAACACTTGCAGTCTGTATAATTCATAAACACAACTTCATTCTTTATAAATCTCTCCAACAGTGTAGCATTAGCCGTTAGCCATGGAGCATAGCCTCAAATTCATTCAGAATCAATGTAAACAATATAACAGTATATACAATACTCACATAATCCGACGCATGCATGCCGCATGCATGCCGCACACTTTGTAAAGATCCATTTGAGGGTTATATTAGCTGTGTAAGCTTTGTTTATGCACTGTTCAAGGCAAGCGCGAGCTCCGTGGGTGTGGCGCACGAGAATTAAAGGGCCAGTAGCCCTGAATCGGCTCATTTATAATGATGCCCCAAAATAGGCAGTTAAAAAAATGAATTAAAAAAAAAAAATCTATGGGGTATTTTGAGCTGAAACTTCACAGACACATTCAGGGGACACCTTAGACTTATATTACATCTTTTTAAAAAAAGTTCTAGGGCACCTTTAATACATCAGCTCATCCATGGATATGATTTCTGCCTGAGTCCCATCGGATTCTTAGACGTGAAGACAACACCTCCCATAAATCCTCGAAATCAAGGCATCATCACGCTCCGCCTTTGTTTTGAATAAGCGACCTCTAGTGGCAAAAAATTACATATTGTGCCTTTAATTTCCGTTTAGCTGAAAATTCTGTCCATGTACAACTCTGTGTCCCTCATTTTGTTCCATCTCAATGTCTCTCTTTCTCTTTCACTCACTCCATATCAATCTCATCTCTGGCTTTCTGCAGCGCTCATCACATTCCCATGTGCAGGAGTTTTCTGTCTAACACTATCAGATCTCTTATCGGGACAAGAGAGTTGTTTTGCTAAATCTTCACCCTTGCCAACCTCTCCTCAGTTGTTTTGATATATCTCTCTTAGTTTAGATTAAGTGATCCAGAATCTTCCGTATCTCTGTTTTTGCCGCTTCTGCATTCTTATCCCTCTCGGTCGCACACATGATCAATGCTATCAGCTCTGTGTGGCAGTGATAAATTATGCATGCGCTCCAGTCAGTGGCTGAGTTGAGGTTTGGTTGAGTCACAGTGGTGATAGCGAGTCTTAATCAGCACCTAAAGTGTGAGAACTCTTAATGTCCACCCTGAGGGCCGTGAAGAGCAGCCTGGCTCTTTAAGAATGACTTATGTGAGAGCCATGGCCTTGTGTTTAGCGTACATGCTCCATCATGTTGAGACGGTGCTATTATGGGTTTGAACCTGAATTCAATTCCTCCATGCTCTCTTCATCATTTACTGCCCTGTTTCAAATGTTTCGTAAATAAAATGTCAAAAATATTACAAATAAAATATATACACTGCTGTTCAAAAAAGAGGGTTTTTCACAGTGATGCCATAGAAGAACCAATTTTTAGTTCCAATGAACAGTTCTTAAAAGAACCTTTTTTTATTATTAATATTATTAGTGAGAAGAACATTTTAAAAATCCACAGAATCTGTTTCCACTATAAAGAACCTTTTGTGCAATGCAGTGATTCCATGGATGGTTCTTCATGGAACCATTGATGCCAATAAATAACCTTTATTGTTAAGAGTGTACGTGAAGTTGGTCCTACTTTATATTAAGTGTCTTAATTACTATGTACTAACATTTATATTAATTATTTGATACAATGCACTTATTGTGTACATACGTAATTTGTCCATTGTACTTGTATTTTAAAAATAGCTCAAGGGTCAAGAGTGTAATTATAGATGTAATTACAGCTGTAATTACATCTATAATTACACTCTTGACCCTTCCTTTACAAGTTAACCCACCCTTAAACCTAAAAATACCACTGAACCTGCCCCTAACTTACCCATATCCCATGCACCTCAATAGCAGCAAAAGTGTTTTTTTTGTTTGTTTGTTTTTTTCAATAAAACATGAACACAATAAGTACAAAGTAACTTTTTTTTTTTCTTTTTTTTTTTGATGCAAGTACATAGTAGTTAAAAACACCTAATCTAAAGTGACTTTCCATGGCAAACATTGGTTGTTCTACCAAAAAAATATCCTGCAAAATACTGGATAAAAACCCGTCTTCTGCTCAAACCAAGAAAGTTTTTTTCTTTTTTCTTTTTTCATAAGACATGTTGAGTTGAGTGCAGATGTGGTGAGCTGCCAATTTTAATTGAATTTGACTTTAGCAAGTTAATGGTTTGATACATGAATATCCACAAAAAATCCATAGCCACACAAATATTGGGTAAAATAATCTACTTCTAATTACACTGAACTACTGTTGTAGATACATTTCAGGGCTGAATTAAAGTATATTTATAATAAACTTTTTTTTAATTTTTTTTATGCAGTGCTCCACCCTTTTCATCTTGCAGGTGCTTCTATTGGTTTACAGAACCTGTCAATCATCTCCTCTTCCTCTGCTATTTAAAATTTTTCTCCCTTCCATTTTCTTTTTTTCTGTTGGTTGCCCAGATGCCTGCAAGACACATTGGTTCATCTTTCTTTAAACTCATTTTTATTTCTGAGGCACGACAGCCTTTTATGATCATGTGAAGGTGTTAATGACTTTGTGAATCATTACTCCGTGTGCCAATTCATTGTTCTGGTTCAAACCTCTGAGTCTGAGGTGATGAGAGTCTAGCTGGATGCTGTGGAAATGTGACATGATTTAAACCTCCTTCTCACCCTAAATCGTAACCTTGCATAATTGAGTGCTTATAAGTTTATACCGGTGACACTAGAAAAAGACACTCAAAAGGTATTTTGATAATTGGTAACACTTTACAGTAAGGTTTCATTAAAATTAGCTAACTACTTTATTTAACATGAACTAAGATGGAACAATAGTTCTACAGCATTCATTAATCTTATTTAAAGCTGCAGTACATTACTTTTTTTGGTTAAAAAAATTTCCAAAATCAATTTTTGAGCAAGTACATAACCATCTCCTTACCTTAGCTCGATTCACAATGATAAGCTTGTAATAATGTTTTATAATAAAATCGGTACTAGTGGGTTTCTTTGGGAAATTCATCTTTGCGTCATTACATTATGTCTGTTTACATGTAAGAAGGAGTTCCAGCTAGTAGGCTATATGGCATGTGAGGATGCTGCTAGTAGCATTTATAGCCTTTTCCTCACAGCAGCTGCAATAATTAAACTTATCATTTTGATGGCGGATTGTAATCTAGAAAGATCCAAATGACAATCATCAGTGACAACTGGAGATTCACCCGTTGTCAAAAGCAAAATACTTCGGATTGCAGAGTGGCTAATACACACACGCTAATACACACTAAATACAGTCACACAATGCTGATGTTGTTAACATTAAAGGTGCCCTAGAATCAAAAATTTAATTTACCTTGGCATAGTTAAATAACAAGAGTTCAGTGTTCAGGGAGCACACGATTTAAAGGGGCCGCAGCCTTAATCGGTGCATAGTTAATGATGCCCCAAGATAGGCAGTTAAAAAAAATTAATTAAAAACAATCTATGGGGTATTTTGAGCTGAAACTTCACAGACACATTCAGGGGACACCTTAGACTTATATTACATCTTGTAAAAACTGGTTCTAGGGCACCTTTAACAATTTGAGAACAAAGTATAACAACAATAATAATTTGCACAGCTAGACATGATCCGAGCTAAGCAATCATTAGATTTAATCACCATTGGCAGTGCGATTTATTGTAATGCTTTTTTTTTCTCAGTTGGTCAGATCAAAAGTGGCAGACGTGATACTTACTTGTTCAGATGACATTTTCTGGTGAAAATTCTTATTTTGGTCATACTTCCAAGACGTAGAATCTGTGATTCCCAAGTACAGTATCCACACCGGTGTGGTGACTTACAGCAAACATTAGATACATCCATGCTGAGGAGCCGTGCCGATGCACAACCCACGTAAAGAAGATAATTCTGCTAATAACTGCAATTGCAGGTTTCAAACACAGATGGCGACAGAGGCAAAATTTACAGACTGCAGCTTTAACTAATGTTAACAAATGAGACCTTATTGTAAAGTGTTACCTGATAATTTATTCCAGAACATACAGTACACATTTGTTTGTTTGTTTGCTTCCTTTGTTTGTTGTTTATTTATTGGTGTCATATATTAATGTTTAATTACTACACTCAGAAATTGCAAAATGTAAGTAATATTAAATTAAATGTGAAATTTTGAAGTAGAAAAACTGAAGTAGAATGTAAATGAAACATACCCAAATACTTTGAAAAATATTTTTTACAATGTATCAAATAATTTAATAATTATTTAAATATTAATTTATTTATTAATTTCTTTGTTTTTATTTTAATTAATAAATATTGCAGATCTGATGTGGTATATGACATAACACTATTTCAGTTTGTTTTTCCAGCATTCCTTTAGAAAATGTGGATCTTAGAGAACACAATGTATAAATCACTCAACCTAGAAGAGTAATAAAAAAATCTCTGTTCTTTTAATCTCAGTCACTCTGCTGTCGTTCAACAGTATATGGTCCTTTTCACAAAATTGGATAAAATGATTCATATACCACAATATTGATCAAATGTTTCAACATAGTGTCTCATGACAAGCTATTATTTCCTCAGCCTCGTGCTTCCATCTCAGTGATGTTACCGTGATGAAAGAAATAATGACAAAATTGCTAACCGCTCTGGAAGACGCATCAAAACATGCCTGTGGAGATCTGCGTAATATTTAAAATCAAATTACAGCTGAAAACACCCCTTGCGATCTCATTTCTTCTTTGCTTGCTTGTTTATTTATATGTTTGCTGAGGTTATGTGTTGTGGTATGATAGTAGATACTATAAAACATAAAGATGAAATGGGATTGTTGCAAGCGGGATTCGAACCTGCGTTAACTGTAGCACCACAGTGTGTTTGAAGCACCTTTTTCTTGGCATCTTGGAGCTCTAACTCTTTTTTTTATTCCTTTTGATACTTTAGAAGCGAAGGAGATTGTCCTGAAAGCTCAGATTTTAGCGGGAGGAAGAGGCAAAGGAGTGTTCGACAGCGGCCTGAAAGGAGGGGTGCATTTAACAAAAGAGTGAGTACCTGCCCAGACCCATTTTCTGTGAAAGAATAGACCTGTCGTTCATTCCTCTTAAAACTCATGTCATTGCTTGACATCCTGTATTTCTCACCAAGAAAATAGAGCAGAATATCTCACTGCCCTCAGCATTTGTGATGTCCTTAAAAACTCAGTTGTAATGTAGAGTGATGGATTTCTCAGGTGAACAAATTATAAGTGTGATAGAAACTATAAAAATGTTGTGAAAAAACCCTTGAGAATGAAGGAGACATGTGAAATATGGCAATCTCTTAAAACTTTTCCAGAAAACCACGAGTTTTCCTCAAGTAGGGACTGATTTATGACTGAATGCCTGTGTCGTGTATCACTGTCACATAGTGTACTTCGGCATTTGGGATGAAGAGAATCATCCAGAGAAAACACTCTGAAATTCAGCCTGATCTGTTTTATCTAGCAAATGAGCACAGTGCTTTCTGCGTCCCTGAGAAATCATCCCGAGTTTGTTTCTTAAACAACTGAAACTTTTTTTTTTTTTTACTATTGTTATTTGTAGTACACTAAAAAGATGACAGGAAATTGTCAGGAGAGAGACAGGACAACGGCATCAGGAAATGTTGTGACAGATTTGACATTTAAAATAGTCTGGAAGACTTGCGTCCACATGCAATTTCATCCAATATCATCTTGCTAGATTACTGCACGCAACAATGAACACAGCGTGAGCTGCAATGTCTGATCTGAGAAAAATTAGACCTACGAGTCAAAAAGATTCACAGAAAATTCAGGCTTGTTCATGAGTTCACAACTGACTCCCTCACTGAACCGCAAGTCATTTCTGATTCAAAATTAATCAGGATTTGTTGCTATGATGTATATTTTAGGTTTGAGAAGCTTACATCAGTCTGTTACTGACTGGTTGTTCAAATGATGTGTAGTTAAAGACACATTCACAATATAAAAATGTGTTTTGATGTATAAATTAATAGAATTCTAGAATTAATATTCTCAAAAAAGTTCAAATATACAAAAAAGTGATTATTTTGTACAGTATATGAGGTCCAATTGTAAGGTTGAATCAACTGTAAGCAAATCTTTGTTTGTGTGAGAGCCACCCCACCCCACCCCACCCCAAAGAGTGAGAAATATTCTTAGAAAACATAGTAATATTTATTAGTGATGCACTGAAACACTGAAACCGATATTAAAGTTTCCATTTAGCCTGGAAACTGAAACCGAAAATAAGTAATAAATTAATAATTTTTTTAATAATCAACACTCAAGTAAAAACTCAGTTGTATATAATATTTATAATTTATATACATTTTTTAATTATATAATTAATTAACTTTACTTTTTTGTTGAAATATAAACATTTAAACTGTGGCTGTAATATAAACTTTCATGAGAGATTTAATTAGCTTTTATATATATGCCTCAGAAAAAAATAAATAAATACATAAATAAGTAATTAATTACTGGTGAGGATCTTGAGACAAAACAATGGCACTGACATTGTTTAAGATATGTCAGTGCAAGTTGCTTTCAGTTAAAGCTCAAACACTAGATTTAAGCCTTGTCTGTGAAACCCGGGGATTAAGTTATGAAGACAATGGGTTAAGTAAAAAAAAACATCAGCATCTCAGTACGTTGCACTGTATCTTTTAACATACCTTCTGATATTCATTAATGTTTATTTCGTGCTATAACTAGTAGTAAAGAGGAAGAGATGAATGGTTCACTTGCGCTCTGTACTGCCGCTTAACCCTTAAATGCATGACTGTTTCGCAAATCATTCTTACATATTCGGGTCTTTATCGACCCAGATCTATATCTAACATGGAAGGATCTCTACCTGTCGCGATAATATAAAACTCCTCTGATATTAGAGTAACAATTACAGAAGAATAAAATAAAGCATATATTGTAACCTTTTGGAGCTTGAAAGGGCTCCGTTTGAGCAGATGTTTTATGCCATTATCACTGTCCTTGTCAGAGCTCATTTCCCAGTAAATTCAGAAAATAATGGGCTAGTTTTATGTTTGAGTTCACGAATATGAGCCCATTCGCGATCTCAAACGTATTCTCAAAACTATATAATTTTCAACATCTTCAAAATCAATATTTCGATCGCTAACAACTTTACCAGATCAATCCAGTAACAGTTACAGTCATATTTGATTGCGTTTAGTACAGTAAATCGCTGAGCCATTTCATGTTTTTCTTATTATTATTTCGTTTTCTGTCTAAATGAGTCGTCACTTCAGCATTGTGTATCAGACATTGCCACCTTGTGGAATAAAGGTGAATTGCACTTATTCCATCATCTAAGATTCAATTATTGTTGTGCAGAAAAAATATATGTACACTCATACACACCTCGGGTCGTTTACGACCCTATACAATTTTTACAAAAAATGAATACAAAAATAGGCATTCTTTTATAATTTTATGATTTTTTTCTTGTTATATTCTTTATAATGAATTGATTGAGGAATACCAAGAAGGTTGATGTCTAACTTTAAAAAATGAACGAGGAGGAGGGTAGTGAATGACGTCCTGGGTCACTAAAGACCCGAGGTATGCATTTAAGGGTTAAACTGAGGCGCTACATCGATCTGTCACGCCACATTAAAGTATTTTTTATTGTTTGAATTTCATTATAAAATTGACAGAATTTGAAACCCAGGACTTTATTTCATCAAAAGTAACAAAGAACAAAGCTTATTGTTATTATTGGATAGGAGGCATGCTATGAATTATTGTGCATCACTAAGATACATATAGCAGATGAATTTGTCATTTGAAAGTTGCACACACCAGTTGTAGTAAATTAAAAGTATAAAATTCTCTGTTTCAGTCCTGCTGTTGTTGGAGAGTTGGCTGGTAAGATGCTCGGCTTCAATCTGACCACCAAACAGACCCCTAAGGAAGGAGTGAAAGTAAAAACGGTACTGAGAAGAGCACCTTGTTTATCTCTGGCATAATTTCTTCTTTTTAATGTTGTTTCCACTGAATAAATAATCGCTTTTGCGCTTGGAAATGAAATTCTCTGTCTCTCTTTCCACTCTCCTTGACTTCTTGGCTTCAGGAGTAAGCTGTATAATACAGATCCATTTAAAGATGCTTTATTATTTTTTTTTTTTAAGAAATCTTTTTTTTGCCATTAGCTGAGTTTAGGTGTCATAGGTCATTGAGATGAATAAACCATGTGAGTCAGATCTTGGTGTGCAGGGAATGTTGGTAAACAGGCATATCCATGTGTCACTAACAAGCAGAAATATAATTTTCCTCCCTTTTTCTCTATTTCTATGTCTGACACCCACACAGACCGGCGTACTCCTGCAACCACCCCGTATGTTTATCACTGTTTATCTCTCTCCCTCAGGAGGTAATGATGGCTTCCTGTGCTTAGCATGTGTTTGTCCTCTCTTCTTTAAACTCAATTTAGAGCTCCCCATTATCACCCGCTTTTATTCCCACCAACCTCCCCTCGTGCAACCGACACAAAACTTTTTGCACAAGGACGGCATCACATTTTTATCTTTTTCCTGCCCTAGAAACAGCCATGGGGGGGTGGAAGTGCACGGCTGAAAGAGTAGGGCAGATTCATAAGGGAGGTGGTGAGGAATAACAGAGGTGGGATACAAACAAAAAAATAAATAAATGCTTTAGAAATGCCAGCTCGAGCGTGTGGCATCCCCCACAAACTTCTCTCGCTGCATTTGAGAGCGTGTCACATTTGCTATTCAAGAGCCCTCTGGTTTCCTTCTCACATGGATGCATTATTGTATAATGAGGTTTTCCTCATGAATTCAGAATTCAGTATCGGTTTATTGAGAAGAAAAAGGAAAAGTATGTTTTGTAAAATTGGTGACCTTCTCTAAGCCTTCAGAAGATGTTGTTATACTTCATCGCAGCAAATATATGAGTGAATTTTGGTAGTGATATAAAATTAAACATGGCAAATATAGGCTAGGATTTACAGTATAAACAAAGTACAAATATATATATATATATATATATATATATATGGGCTGTCAATCGATTAAAATTTTTTATCTAATTAATTACATACTCTGTGATTAATTAATCTAAATTAATCGCATACATAATTTTTGCTGTGAAAGTATTACATATTATTCAAATGAATCAATGCAGGGTTTTTCCTGGGTCAAAAATGGTCTTCGGTGGTGACAGACATGGTTATCCACACAAACAGTAAAAAGTGCCCTACCCACGTGATCTGCGAGCTCAATACTGATAATAAAGTACCCGTCACTCTCACTGTAATTCTTTCTTGCCCTCTTTGCAAAAAAAAAAAAAGAAAAAAAAAAGAGAAGATGCTTTTTTGCTAAACCTGAAAAGTATTAAAAAGTAGCATTTTATATTAACTAATATCATTTTCTACCATATACAATTGAATGCACCTAGCTAACAACAACTTGCTTTGTTCTGGTTTCACCTCACTCCAGTCTAAACTAACTGATTTTATAGGTAGGCCTAATTTACTACACATTGTCATTTAAATAACCTGAAAATATTGTGGATTATTAAGGCTAATTTTACTAACCACTCTTGCTAAATGGGGTAAGCACACTTATGTTCTCATTTCAGAGTTGTTCGAGTAAATGATTCATTATAGACCATGTGGACAGATCCATAGACATCATAAGTTGTTGTCATGATTCATTAAAATGAATCTGTTCAAATGAGTCATTAGGTCGCGAATTGGACATTAGCGGACGTTGACGCGTTGCGTGCGAATCGCGACTGTTATTAGGATATCGCAAAACATGTGTCAACACAGAAAACACTTCACCACTGGATAGGATTTTCTTTTTGTTTACTGAAAGAGTGATTTATGTCAGCTGCACGTGCAGGGTGCCTGTCGGAGAAGATGACACCCAGCGGTTATTCAGGAAAACATTCTCCGTATGCGCCTCGTGAAACATGGATTCGGTCTTACAAACGTTTAGCATTGTGTCAGTTGATTTAGATGATTATGTGTGAGGAAGAGAGAGTGCAAAGACGGTGCTTACTTTGAAGAGAGCTCGCGCGCACGAGGGAGGAGCTCTGCTCGTTCTGTCCGTCAGCGCAGCAGTCGTCTCCCTCCTTCATTTTACAGTCGAATGGTGGCTAGAACCACAGACATGGCTAGAACGGCTCCAGGTTCAAAGGTCAATACGTAATGGATTAATCTGCGTTATTTTTTTTAACGCGTTATTTTTTTCTCAGATTAATTAATCGAAATTAACGTGTTATTTTGACAGCCCTAATATATATATATATATATATATATATATATATATATATATATAGATAGATAGATAGATAGATAGATATAGATTTATAATGTAATATAATATTACTCTCTGTAGCTCTCAGCCCTAAAGGGGTTTGAATGCGGACGAGTGTTTGAATATGACTGGTGTTAAAAGGATGTAATTGTGTTGTCAGTCTCAGAGAGGAATTCTGCTTGTGAGCTGTCAGTGTGTCATCAGGACTCTGTGTTAATGTGCTGTATTTCACTCAACTCTGTTAGTGCAGTCTGTCTCGTTGGCCTTCTCTTTCTTTTCTGCTGAAATAGAAGCATAAAATAGAGTAAAGGATAAAATAGATGGAAGGACGATGTAGGAAATAGAATGAACAGAAGGTGCAAATGTTTGTTTCAGATATATGTATGTGTGTGTAATATATATATATATATATATATATATATATATATATATATATATATATATATATATATACATACAATGGTGTGAAAAAGTATTTGTCCCCTTCCTTTTTTCAAACCCTCGTAGCCCTGTTTGAAAAAGTGCATTTCTAAAGCTTTGGGACTCCAGCGAACCACATTGAGAGCCATTATCCACAAATGGCTTAAACATGGAACAGTGGTGAACCTTCCCAGGAGTGGCCGGCCGACCAAAATTACCCCAAGAGCGCAGCGACGACTCATCCAAGAGGTCACAAAAGACCCCACAACAACATCCAAAGAACTGCAGGCCTCACTTGCCTCAGTTAAGGTCAGTGTTCATGACTCCACCATAAGAAAGAGACTGGGCAAAAATGGCCTGCATGGCAGAGTTCCAAGACGAAAACTGCTGCTGAGCAAAAAGAACATAAAGGCTTGTCTCAGTTTTGCCAGAAAACATCTTGATGATTCCCAAGATTTTTGGGAAAATACTCTGGACTGATGAGACAAAAGTTGAACGTTTTGGAAGGTGTGTGTCCCATTACATCTGGCATAAAAGTAACACAGCATTTCAGAAAAAGAACATCATACCAACAGTAAAATATGGTGGTGGTGGTAGTGTGATGGTCAGGGGCTGTTTTGCTGCTTCAGGACATGGAAGACTTGCTGTGATAAATGGAAACATGAATTCTGCTGTCTACCAAAAAATCCTGAAGGACAATGTCCGGCCATCTGTTTGTGACCTCAAGCTGAAGCGAACTTGGGTTCTGCAGCAGGACAATGATCCAAAACACACCAGCAAGTCCACCTCTAAATGGCTGAAGAAAAACAAAATGAACACTTTGGAGTGGCCTAGTCAAAGTCCTGACCTCAATCCTATTGAGAAGCTGTGGCATGACCTTAAAAAGGCAGTTCATGCTCAAACCCTCCACAACAATTCTGCAAAGATGAGTTGGCCAAAAATCCTCCACAACACTGTAACAGACTCATTGCAAGTTATCGCAAAAGCTTGATTGCAGTTGTTACTGCTAAGGGTGGCCCAACCAGTTATTAGGTTTAGGGGGAAAGCACTTTTTTCACACAGGGCCATGTGGGTTTGGATTTTGTTTTCCCTTCATAATAAAAACCTTCATTTAAAAACTGCATGTTGTGTTTTTTTTGTTATCTTTGATTAATATTTAAATTAGTTTGATGATCTGAAACATTAAAGTGTGACAAACATGCAAAAAAAATAAAAAATCAGGAAGGGGGCAAGCACTTTTTCACACCACTGTGTATATTAGCCAATATTTGAATTTTGATGAATTCTGTTTCTAGTTTGTTGGCTAAATGTTAACCTGAATGACAGATAACATTAATGATTTTACATGTAGATTCGCAGATTTTTAACCCGCTTTGTATCGTTACAGTGTCGGTAGTAAATGTAAATTAACAATGTTTATTCATTTTCCGTGTTACCTGGACCGAGAAATTCATGTTTATTTTTCATTAAAATTCCATTGAGTGATGCGTTTTGCACTTTTGACAGCTCCAGGGCTTTTGTGAAAAGTACAGATTATACTTCCATGTTTTTGTATCCCTGCCCACGGACAGTCAGATTGACAGAGGGTTATTAACTAAACAGTTAATGTAAGAGGTGGTTTATCACCGAAAATCGTACCATGTCTACTCTTTAAACAGCATTATGGCAAAAATGGAGCACTGTTGATTAAATGTTGATTAAAAAAATTGAGGTTTTTCAGATTTCCCATTGTGGCATTCTTTCAGTATTTATGATTCTTTACAGCCTTTAGCCAATGCCTACAATGCGCTCACTGGAAACTGAAAATAACTCACTCTCGCTAAACATTTACCCTTTGAATTCTTGCACCCGGGAACAAATTGACACCTTTATTACTAAAAGTTTACGAAGAAGTATTTCTAACTAAAGCAAGGCAGAATTTGACTCTGATAAGTTCAACCATAGCAGACTGGTGGGAGTGGTCATGAACTACAAAATGCCCAGTGCATCATGGGTGTTGAAGTTTTCCCTACCTAATTTGAAAAAGGGAAGACAACAGCCTTTTTCCTCTGATTTCTCTAGTCAGGTAGCACCAACTACTTTTTTTGCCATTCTACTGGCAGCCAAATTTTTTTGAAAGCCCATTTTGTCAGCAATGAAGTACCCCTTTAAATAATTACTCAATGCAATAATTTAAAAAAATGTACCGTTACACCCAGTTTTTGTTTTGTTTTTTGTTTTTTTTGAAAAAAAAAAACATGTTTCCATGGGGAAATAGGATTAGACTGTGTTGCAGGTGAGACTCAAACCTACATAACCCATTTGAGTGTTATGGTTCAACATGTCGGGTACTCAAACACCTGCACCACACCTCTGTCTTCCTTTGCTTTTCTTTATCCGTCCTTCCCTCATCCTCTTTTGTCAGTTCCCTTCCATCTGTTTTTATTAGTTGTTATGTCAACCCTGTTATTGGTGGTTCTCTCCTTTATCCACTTGCCATCTCTCATCGAGTGTCATGATGGCTGATTATCTTGTATTAGAAGTAGCAGCAGAGGCCTGCAGCCAGTAAACTTGTGCCCTGCTTCAAAAACCAGCGTCTGTTAATACACCATAATGAATAGATAACAAACAATGATGAATCCCCTTCTCACCTATTGGATGTGTTTGTACTGAGCAGGTGATGGTTGCAGAAGCTCTGGATATCTCCAGGGAAACATATTTTGCCATCCTGATGGACCGCTCCTGTAATGGACCCGTGATGGTGGGCAGCCCTCAGGGTGGTGTGGACATAGAGGAAGTGGCTGCAACCACGCCAGAGCTCATCTTCAAGGTATCTTACTCATATATGATGGAAAATGCTTTCAAGGGTGTAGGAGTTGAGTTACTTTGAGATTTTGTGATAAATGGGTCCTTTTTTTTTTTCCTTTTTTTTCTTGATGTTTTGAAATAAACTTCCTTATAGAAAAGCATCCACAGAAATCATATATAACAATTATAAAGTTAAATTGACCTGGAAAATGTATGGAAATAATTATAATAAATAAATATATTAAACATTCTGGAAATGTCTATTAAAAATTTCTCTGATAAAGCCAAATCCTTCACTAAGCTGCATTTACAGTCAAACCAAAAATTCAGACATTTTTGTTATTTTTGTTATATTTTTACTAGTGGGTACAAGACACTATAGTTCATTTATGTAAGTGAGGATAGTAAAATAAAGTAAACTGTGACATATTATACCCAAAAATTCTTCATGCAGTGGACTACCAGTAAAATTGATAAAAATTTGGAACCAAAAATTATTCAGACGCTTTGACCTGACCATGTTTGCTTAAGTGTTATCTGATATAATTAAGATTTTTTTTTTCTGACACAGTTTAACTCTGAGTTCTTGTCATATTTTATTAGCATTTTTTAAACTATAGTGAATAAACTGTATTAATGAATTAAATGTTTAAGGTGTCTGAATAAATTTTGGTTTGACTGTATATCACAGGTTGTTTTTTGTCTTGTAAATATATACAATAAGCTTACAAATTTAGTTCATATGCCCACAAATCTTCCATAAAAGTCTTACAAAATTATGAAACATTATGAAATCTATAAAAAAAGGATGAAAAAAGTAAGCTGATATTTTTCATGTTTGAAATGTAAATTCTACAAAAGTGTTTGCAAGAGTATGAAATATGTAAGAACTTTTTCACAGAAGCGTTACAAAAGTATGAAATATTACGAAATCTACGGAAGTATTACAATTGTATGAAATACAATTTGACAAAATTGTTACAGAATGTAAAAATAAAATTGATACAAAGATTCATTTAAAATTGTTGCAAATGATTCATGAAAGTGTTACAAAAGTATGAAATTATTAAAAAATATATGGAAGTATTACAAATGTAGGAAATTAAAGATAGAAAGTATTAAGAAATCTATGAAAATATAACTAAAAGATGAAATGCAGAAGTACTATGAAATCATCCAGTGTTTCAAAAGTATAAAAAAAATGAAGCTGTTTGAAATCTTTTGTGGACATATGGAAAATTAAATGTATGAAAGTTTTTTCAAGAGCAGGAGAAATAAACGCCAAAGTGTTACAAAATGCAAACTATTTCAAAATATGTAGAAGTATCACAAATTAATAATTTGTTTTAATTTTAAATTAATTATGTAACAACTAAAGCCATCAAAATATCAAAAAATGTCATGGAAATTAATTTGTCAAAAAGGATGCGTACCCTTGTGTTTACTCAGTAGTCTTGCTGCAAAAAGACACACTTATGAGAGAGAGTGAGTTTTTCCATGCCTACTATTATAAGTGAACCACAGATAAAAATAAAATGATTAAAAAAAAAGATGATGTATGATATGGCCCTTTTAATGGACTGCTTCCTCATATTAAGACATGTAAAAGCTATGTCTCATTTTTGTACTGTAGCTCTTTGTGACATCTGGTCTTATGCATTATCTCTCTTGTCTGTGTCTATCTCTGTGTATGAGTGATCTTTTAGAGATGGCCTTATAATTGGAAAGCCATTGTTCTCCAGCTCTCGTCTTTTTCTCATTTGAGGTTGGCTGCATGCCAGCGCTTAATTGCAGCTCTCTTGATTTTAATGCGAACATCCGCTTTGTGTCAAACTATAGCTGATGGTTGGTTATCCTTTTGCCTTCTCTCTCCCATCTCTTGCCTCAGGAAGTCATAGATATATTCGAAGGGGTCCGAGACGACCAGGCGCTACGTATGGCAGCCAATTTGGGATTCAAAGGACCATTGGAGAGACAGGTAATGGGTTTGGCCTGAATCTCTGCCAAAGAGATTCTGCCATTAGAGTCTGTGTCATTAACAGAAGCACAGTGGCCCTCACCTTACCTCACCTCCCCCCCGTCCACTATGTCTCCATTTATGTCATGGGGAAAAAAAAAAGCGAGAGTTCTGGTCATGATGACTCTGCCAATACAGTCATTAAACATTTCTCGCCTGAGCAGAAATCACCGGTCATCAACAATTTGTGCTGTTACATCTTCCACATAAAGCGTCACCTATAAACAGCTCGCAGATTTGCTGCAACTACCTTCGCTATAAACGAGGCCTGTTACGTGGTCTCAGAGTGACTCTCGCGCTGGTGATTCGGTCTTTCGTATTTTCACTAAATCTGTGTTTTTCCATGCCTGTCACTTAATGATGGTCAAAATACAAAAATAAATGCAAATCGGTAAATATTGATGTTCACACTTTAGATTATGGTCCAGTTCTCACTATTAACTGTCAACTATGACTTTTGCCTCAATAAACTCCTAATTACTGCTTATTAATAGTTAGTAAGGTAGTTAAGTATAGGTATTGGGTCGGATTAAGGATGTAGAATATGGTCATGAAAAATGAGGCATTAAAGGAACACTCCACTTTTTTTGAAAATAGGCTCATTTTCCAACTCCCCTAGAGTTAAACAGTTGAGTTTTACCGTTTTCGAATCCATTCAGTCGATCTCCGGTTCTGGCGGTACCACTTTTAGCATAGCTTAGCATAGTTCATTGAATCTGATTAGACCGTTAGCATCGCGCTTAAAAATAACCAAAGAGTTTTGATATTTTTCCTATTTAAAACTTGACTCTTCTGTAGTTAAATCGTGTACTAAGACCGACGGAAAATGAAAAGTTGTGATTTTCTAGGCTGATATGGCTAGGAACTATACTCTCATTCCGGCGTAATAATCAAGAAACTTTGCTGCCGTTCCATGGCTGCAGCAGTGCAATGATATTACGCAGCACCCGTGAGCCCCTGCTTGCACAGGGAACGTGCCTTGCAACCATGGAGACGTTTATGAGAGACGCTGCGTAATATCATTGCGCCTGCTGCAGCCATGATACGGCAGCAAAGTTCCTTGATTATTACGCCGGAATGAGAGTATAGTTCCTAGCCATATCAGCCTAGAAAATCGCAACTTTTCATTTTCCGTCGGTCTTAGTACACGATTTAACTACAGAAGAGTCAAGTTTTAAATAGGAAAAATATCAAAACTCTTTGGTTATTTTTAAGCGCGATGCTAACGGTCTAATCAGATTCAATGAACTATGCTAAGCTATGCTAAAAGTGGTACCGCCAGAACCGGAGATCGGCTGAATGGATTCGAAAACGGTAAAACTCAACTGTTTAACTCTAGGGGAGTTGGAAAATGAGCCTATTTTCAAAAAAAGTGGAGTGTTCCTTTAAAGGGTTAGTTCACCCAAAAATGAAAATTTTGTCATTAATTACTCACCCTCATGTCATTCCAAACCCGTAAGACTTTCATTCATCTTGTTTTGATGAAATCTGAGAGCTTTCTGTCCACCCATAGACAGCTACGTGACACCACTTTGATGTTTCAAAGAGTTCATAAAGCGATCGTAAAATCCATATGAATTGAGCGGTTTAGTCCAAATTTTCTGAAGAGCATCCATCGCTTTATATGATGAACAGATTTAATTTAGGCATTTATTAACGATACAGATTGATCAGCAAGCATAAACAAAAGCTCAACTAAACCTGCTTCATGAGCGAGAACAAACCTCTTGCGGAAGCTCAAACGTGCTCCGTAACACGAGAATGAACCTCATTGATTCTCACACGTCCAGCAAACATGCTTGAGCTTCCATTTACCACAACTGATGTGTGAGTTGATGAATGTTTATATATGAATAAAAGCCTAAATTCAATCTTTTCACCATATAAAGCAATCAAGTCTCTTCAGAAACTGTTGTTTTACGATCTCCTTATGAACTTTTTGAAGCGTCAAAGTGGTAGTCACGTAGCTGTCTGTGGATGGAGAGAAAACTCTCAGATTGCATCAAAAAGATCTTCATTTGTGTTCTGAATATGAACGAAAGTCTTACGGGTTAGGAATGACATGAGTAATTAATGACAGAATTCATTTTTGGGTGAACTAACCCTTTAATATGTGCTCTATAAGTACTAATAAACAGCAAATATACTAGTAACATATATGTTAATAAGCAACTAGTTAATAGTGAGAATTGGACCCTAAACTAAAGTGTTTCCATATTGATAAATCTTGCATTCACTTGAATGAATGAACTAAGATTGCAGGATTGTTTAACCAAGATTTTCAGACCAATCTCTTATGGTTTATGTATGCATTTATTTATATAATACACATGCACACACATACAGTATACAAATATACATATATAAATGAGTGTATAATTTTTTTTTATTACATTTTTAATCAATTTCTATATCCACCAGAGCCTGTGATACATTGTTGAACTGATAGCAATGCAAATTGTTTTGTTTTCATACATTTTTAACAGTGTTAACAAAAAGTAGGGGGACATCTTTCAAGACGTGTTTCCATTACAGATTTGCGCAAAACTTTTGCGATATTTTCTAAATATCGACAAAAAACTATTGCGAAATGACTGCGTTTCCATTAACAGATGTTATGCGACTAAAACCTCTCTCGATAAGTCATTCCACTTGTCAATATTTTTAATCAAAGGAGACGTAGGCATGTTATCCAAGCATTTAGTGAAAGGAAAGCCCCTTATACTTGGGACCGGCTACATATAAGGTGTTTCTGGGTGTTTCACCCTCCGATCTGCTTTGAGGTCTTGATACATTCAAAATGTGGCATTTCTTTGTTGTTTAGAATCCAGTAGTCAATTTGTGCAATTTAAAGGGTAATGGAAACATGGCTTTTGAAACCTTAAAAAGGGGCATATATTTAAAATGAACCTTACCTCACTTCAGAATGTAGAGGTGGAAATATTCCTAGTTTAAAAGTTTAAAACTAGTTTGTAAAGAATCAAGTGTTTTCCAACTGCACAGGTCCAATCACACTAAACACTTTAAAGAAATCTGCATTGGTTCATGTCATAATTGAGTATACAAGTGTATATTTCTCTCCGTATAGACATTCGAGAAGCTTGGCCGTATGGAAATTACTGCTAAATGTCTGTCTTGTCAGTTTGGCTCTCGTAAAGTCGTCCCTTTACTGCGCATCTTTTGCGAGCATCTATTCGAGTCAATGCTAATTAGAATGTTTGGGATGCAGTATACCGCTAACTTAGCTTCACCACTTTGAAGTGCAGCGATATGACAAACAGCGGCGCTCGCCTGTGCGTGCTGATGAGAGCAGCGCTACAATGTTTTCTGTCAGCATGCGCTCATTATCAAAAGAGCTTCCGTTGGTTATGGGAAAGGGAGATGTCATTTTAGCTCTTAAATGCTTTGAAAGAAGAATTTGTTCAGATGACATGCTTTCAGAAAGCACGTGAAATAGCAAAGTGTAGAGCAATAAGCAGTTGGTTATCTTTCCTGTCTTAACCTCTCATCAAAACTCAGATGTTGTAGACTGATCAGGTGCTGCCTTTATTAACAAAATGAATAAACAGAGAACTGTAGATAGATTTAAAGACACTTTACATGTAATAATTAACTATTACTCTTTATATTTTGGGAAATTTGGGAGTTTGCTGTGACTAAGAGCATGAAAGCCTATTTGGACAAACAAGTATAGCTAAAAATTTATTTAAAAAAAAAAAAATCAATGAAAGTTATTTACAAAAGTACTGCAAAATATACAGAATTGTTACAAAAGTCAAAATATAAAACTATAAAGTATCCAGTTTTCCATAAAAGTGTTACAAACGTATGAAATATTACAAAATTTATGGAAGTAGTAGTGTCAAATGTACAAACTTCGATACCAAGTTGGTACTGAAATTTTAAAAATGTGATGCTTTGAGTGCTGTTGAGAGGATTCGTAAACACCTCTGATTGGCCATTGTGTTCATGCGCTCATCTGATATGTTTGTGATTGGCTACAATGATCAGCGCTTCAAAAACATGTTGTAAATAGACATCAATGATGCTCTTCACTGAACGCTGACACAAATACACATGGGAGAATTTGAAAGCAGGCGTCTATCAGCAGACCTACTTACAAATGCTTCCGCTTTCAAACACTTCCGTGCATTGATCATTGTAGCCAATCACAAACATATATGTTGAGTGTATGAACACAGTGGCCAATCAGAGGTGTTTATGAATCTGCTCAACAGCGCTCAAAGCGTCAAATTTTTTAAATTTCAGTATCAACTGACAACACTATATGGAAGCATAACAAATGTATGAAATATGAAAGTATTGTAAAATCTTTCAAAATATTTAAATTTTATTTGTGTGAAAGCATGAAATCTTCAGTTAAAGTGTGTGAAAATCATAAAATACGAAATATACACAAGTATTAAAAAACATGAAATGCAAAAATATTAGGTATCAACAAAATTGTTACTAAAAGACAAAATACAAAAGTATTATGAAATCTTCCATAAAAGTGTTAGAAAATTATGAAATATTATGGAATCCACAATAAAAGAATGAAACAATTAAGCTGATATTTTGTGATAAATGTTTTGCAAGAATACAGAGTATGAAAACCTTTAAACAGTTTTCACTAAAGTGTTACAAAAGTATGAAATACTGTGAAATCTGTAGAAGTATTATATTTTTATTTACAATAATTATAATAATAAATATTGCAAAATCTACAAAATTGTTACAGAAAGTCAAAATATGAAAATGTATGCGTTACAAAGTATGAAAGCAGTATGAGGTTATACATGAAATTGTTGCGAAAGTATGAAATATTATGAAATATGAAAGTGTTAAGAAATCCATGAAAATTGAAACAAAAAGATGAAATGCGAAAGTACTTTGAAATTGTCTCTGACAGTGTTAGAAAAGAAATCTATGTAAAATGAAACTTTTGTGGATGTATGAAATATATTAAACTTTTGCAAGAGTATGAGATATGAATGTTTATATGAATATGAATATAATAATAATTTTGTATCACAAACATATCAAATATGAAAGCATTCTACAAAATTTTTACTAAAGGATGAAATATTATGTTATCATCTATGAAAGTGTCACAAAATTAGAGTATGCAAAAATATTAAATGTTCCATGAAAGTGTTATGAAAGTATGAAAAGTTACAGAATCTATGAAAGTATTACAAATATATAAAAAAAAGTAAATTGTAGAGTGAATGCACAAAATACGAAATCAATAAAATGTTACAGAAGTACAAAATTCATAGTATTGCAAAATCTCATTCAGCTTGACAAGCCGGCATCTCACTAGCCAATTTTCAAATTTTCCAATTGTCGTAAGCCTCATTTACATAGCCATTGGAGAATTGGAGAGATCAGCTGGACATTGCCATGTCTCTCAGCAGGGACGCAATAACTGCCACACCGACTCAACTCCCTGCTGGCTCTACCGACTTCAAGTCAATTTCTGTCACATTTGAAGTTATCCAAGGCAACTTCTCATTGTCTTGGCAGTGACCTAGTGTACGTTGTGACCAGCAGAGTAAGTGTTTGGTCAAAGATGCGTCCCCATTATTGGACAATATACAGTATATGACCCAAAATATATAGGGCCCTATTTTAATGATCTAAACGCAAAGTGTAAAGCGCATGGCGCAGGTGCACTCAGGGCGTGTCCAAATCCACTTTTGCTATTTTAACGCCGGAAAAACGGTCCGTTTTTGAAATGGGTTGTCCCTATTCTCTTAATGAGTAATGGGCGTAACGTTCAATAAACCAATCAGAGTGTCATCTCCCATTCCCTTTAAGAGCGAGATGCGCTCGTGCCATGGCGGATTGCTATTTACATGGCGGAATTTGTTGGCGATGAGTCAGTTATTATATATGTGTGTGTATTGGCACGATTGTTCAATTAATTAGCCAATTTCGTTCATCATTATAAGTAGTAATAGGCTGAATTGAAAATAGGTAGCTTAATTCTAATACACGCAATGACTATTCATCATTACATTTTTATATTTATGTAGCCTACACAATAATATTCTTTTACACTGTAATCCTTTTGTTTTTAATATTTGGCATGTTTGTGTGATGCGCATCCCTGTGTGTAATAAGCAAAGTCAACGCGCACTGTGGATGCGCCCAGAGGCGCAGTTTCTACCAACGCGCTCTAACAAAAAAATATTGCGCCATTGACTTTAGACTTTAGACCAGGTTTGAGTTGGTCTATGGCGCAGTCTATTTTCAGCTCCTTAAAATAGCAATGCGCCGGCAATGCGCCTGAACACACCTCTTTTTTAGACCAGCACGCCCATGGGTGCACTAACTGGCACAAATGCATTTACTAATGTAAGGACGTGGCGCTGAACGGGAAAACGTGAACGGCGCCGGACGCAAGCTAGCAAACACACTGGAGCTGCGCCTTGCGTCGCATTGCGCCGGGTGTATTATAGGGCCCATACTGTATATATGTGTCTTGTTGCGCTTGAGAGATTTTAAAATTTTCATAAGCTCTCAGAGCTCTGCTGCAAATGTGCAGCTGGGGTAATTAGTGCTCTCTGTGGTTCTGTCACAGGCTGCAGATCAGATTAAGCGACTCTATGATCTGTTTCTCAAAGTCGACGCCACTCAAGTCGAAGTCAATCCACTCGGAGAAACACCTGAGGGACAAGGTAAGGCGTGTGTGTGGATTCATGCATGAATGACAGACAGAAACACTTGCTCACAAATTGCATAAGCGCTCCTGTAAAGATGTAAAGATCCAAATAGGACCTTGCAGTTTTCAAGGATAAATGTCATTTTACACTAATGGTTGTATTAAACACATGAAAATGGAGAGGGCTGCCTCAGCAAAACTTTACAGGGCTTTTCCAATGTAACACTGACACAAATATGTTCTTAATATGACCAAATACCTCTCCTAATACCATTTCCACTTGTTTTTTTTTTTTGTTTTTTTTTTTGTTTTTTTTAAATAGGTACCTGTTAGGAAATGATGTAGGATGTTGTAACGTTTATTGGTATGAAATTACATACAGTAGGTCCAGAGAGGGTAATGCCTGCAGTATTAGCCTGTCAAATTAAAGAAAGGGAGAGAAATCATCTCGGCCCTACACCATAATGGCAAAATGATTTAGTCCTCATAGGGGCCATCACAAAAGTGCTGCCAATTTTTCTTTTCTTTTCTTTTCTTTTCTTTTCTTTTCTTTTCTTTTCTTTTCTTTTCTTCTTTTCTTTTCTTTTCTTTTCTTTTCTTTTCTTTTCTTTTCTTTTCTTTTCTTTTCTTTTCTTTTCTTTTCTTTTCTTTTCTTTTCTTTTCTTGCTTGCACTTTCCTTTCCTGCGATTTCCTTTCCAGCACTTTCCTTTCCTGCACTTTCCTTTCCTGCAATATCCTGCACTTTCCTGCACTTTCCTTTCCTGCCTATATAAAAGTGTCAGTCGTTGCCTTGGTAATGCAATGGTTTACTGATGATATGAGATGTAAAGAACAACCACGTTATGGAGGATGATCAGATATTTCTTTTAATTTTACAAACCCGATTCCAAAAAAGTTGGGACACTGTACAAATTGTGAATAAAAACAGAATGCAATGATGTGGAAGTTTCAAATTTCAATATTTTATTCAGAATACAACATAGATGACATATCAAATGTTTAAACTGAGAAAATATATCATTTTAAGGGAAAAATAAGTTGAATTTCATGGCATCAACACATCTCAAAAAAGTTGGGACAAGGCCATGTTTACCACTGTGTGGCATCCCCTCTTCTTTTTATAACAGTCTGCAAACGTCTGGGGACTGAGAAGACAAATTGCTCAAGTTTAGGAACAGGAATATTGTCCCATTCTTGTCTAATACAGGCTTCTAGTTGCTCAACTGTCTTAAGTCTTCTTTGTCGCATCTTCCTCTTTATGATGCGCCAAATGTTTTCTATGGGTGAAAGATCTGGACTGCAGGCTGGTCATTTCAGTACCCGGATCCTTCTTCTACGCAGCTATGATGTTGTAATTGATGCAGTATGTGGTCTGGCATTGTCATGTTGGAAAATGCAAGGTCTTCCCTGAAAGAGAGGACGTCTGGATGGGAGCATATGTTGTTCTAGAACTTGGACATACCTTTCAGCATTGATGGTGCCTTTCCAGTTGTGTAAGCTGCCCATGCCACACGCACTCATGCAACCCCATACCATCAGAGATGCAGGCTTCTGAACTGAGTGCTGATAACAACTTGGGTTGTCCTTGTCCTCTTTAGTCCGGATGACATGGCATCCCAGTTTTCCAAAAAGAACTTCAAATTTTGATTCGTCCGACCACAGAACAGTTTTCCACTTTGCCACAGTCCATTTTAAATGAGCCTTGGCCCAGAGAAAACGCCTGCGCTTCTGGATCATGTTTAGATATGGCTTCTTTTTTGACCTATAGAGTTTTAGCCGGCAACGGCGAATGGCACGGTGGATTGTGTTCACCGACAATGTTTTCTGGAAGTATTCCTGAGCCCATGTTGTGATTTCCATTACAGTAGCATTCCTGTATGTGATGCAGTGCCGTCTAAGGGCCCGAAGATCACGGGCATCCGGTATGGTTTTCCAGCCTTGACCCTTAGGCACAGAGATTGTTCCAGATTCTCTGAATCTTTGGATGATATTATGCACTGTAGATGATGATAACTTCAAACTCTTTGCAATTTTTCTCTGAGAAACTCCTTTCTGATATTGCTCCACTATTTTTCGCTGCAGCATTGGGGGAATTGTTGATCCTCTGCCCATCTTGACTTCTGAGAGACACTGCCACTCTGAGAGGCTCTTTTTATACCCAATCATTTTGCCAATTGACCTAATAAGTTGCAAATTGGTCCTCCAGCTGTTTAACTATTTAACTTTTCCGGCCTCTTATTGCTACCTGTCCCAACTTTTTTGGAATGTGTAGCTCTCATGAAATCCAAAATGAGCCAATATTTGGCATGACATTTCAAAATGTCTCACTTTCAACATTTGATATGTTATCTATATTCTATTGTGAATAAAATATAAGTTTATGATATTTGTAAATTATTACATTCCTTTTTTTTATTCACAATTTGTACAGTGTCCCAACTTTTTTGGAATCGGGTTTGTATTATTAATTTGTGTTTACATCGCTCAAATAGAGTGCTTAGCCAGCTACAGAGAAACTGATAGCCAGGCGACAGGCAAGTGACCAATCCTAAGTGGCGACGTCACTTCACAGATTTTACCAGCATGGTTTGATAATTCCGGTCTGAGAATGGTTTGTAATTGTGCTGTGCCATACCAGGCTCAAGTGGAAACACAACTGGAACTATTCTTTACCATAAGAACCATTCGGCCCGACGGTGGAAAAGTGGCTAATGTTAATTTTAACATTTACTAATATATTAGTAAAATCAAAAGTTGTATTTGTTTACATTAGTTAATGCACTGTGAACAATTGTGAACAATCAATGAACAATTACAGTATGTTTACTAACTCACATTAAAGGGATAGTTCACCCAAAAATGAAAATTTGATGTTTATCTGCTTACCCCCAGGGCATCTAAGATGTAGGTGACTTTGTTTCTTCAGTAGAACACAGATGATGATTTTTAACTCCAACCGTTGCCGTCTGTCAGCCGTATAATGTGGGTCAATGGGAACTTCTTTTATAAGAGTAAATAAAACATGCACAGACAAAGCCAAATTAAACCCTGCTGCTCGTGACGACACAATGATGTCCTAAGACACGACACGATCAGTTTGTGCGAGAAACCGAACAGTATTTATATAATTTTTTTACCTCTAATACACCACTATGTCCAACTGCGTTCAGCATTCACTTAGTGAGGTCTGATCACGCTCTGACAATAGAAGTAATGTCTAGCACTCATTGAAGTATAAGCACGAGACATCACCAGAGATTGTATATAATGGGGAGATAAGAGGGTCTGTATCTCTTACCATTGGAGAAAGCGTAACGGCTAACTTAATCACGTGCTTAATCAGTGATGTCAGTCGCAACGTTCCCTAGTCTGCCTTCTTTTAAAAATATACATTTTTATCAAGCTAAAATCTACAAATAATTCCTAACGAAGGTATTGTTTAGTGTAAAACATGTTGAAGATTAGCAAACAGGCTGTGGATTAATTATATGATTAGCTATTTCTCTACAAAAGCTGTTTAATCAGCATAGTGAAGCCTCTCGTCCATTGACTTCCATTCAAAAAACAGCCACCGGTCTCATTCCCTGCGTACCGCGGGGGGCGGAGCGTTACCTTTAGCCGTTACGCTTTTTTGGCTAAAGGTTGCAGGCTTGCCTTCCAGTGGCTTTGACATCACTGCCGTTGTCAGAGCGCGATCAGATCTCACTAAACGAGTGCTGAACGCAGTTGGACATAGTGGTGTATTAGAGGTAAAAAATGATATAAATACTGTTCGGTTTCTCGCACAAACCGATCGTTTAGTGTCTTAGGATATCAATGTGTCGTCACGAGCCGCAGGGTTTAATTCGGATTTGTCTAAGCAAGTTTTATTTACTCTTATAAAAGAAGTTCCCATTGACACGCATTATACGGCTGACAGATGGCAACGGTTGGAGTTAAAAATCAACATTTGTGTTCTACTGAAGAAACAAAGTCACCTACATCTTGGATGCCCTGGGGGTAAGCAGATAAACATCAAATTTTCATTTTTGGGTGAACTATCCCTTTAACAAAGATTAATAAATGCTTTAAAAATATATATATATTGCTCATTATTAGTTCATGTTAGCCAATGCATTAACAAATGAAACCTTATTGTAAAGTTTTACCATTTTGTGTATTTTTTAAAAAAAAATTTCCACCCTTCTCTAGTGTTCTTTACTCTGTTTTTTATGATTATATGTGCACGTGTCTTTATTTCAAATATTCCATTATTGCTGATGTTAGTTTTCTCTATAATAATAATAATAATAATAATAGAGCTTTTTAGAAAACACACTCTGACACTGACATTAATAGTGATATTTTTCCTGACAGCAACATCAAAACAAAAGTCTACAAATGGCTTTGGCTGTCTTTAGATACAATATTTGTTCTCTTTTAATTTTTATTTGTCAAAATAAATATCTGTCTCCCTGCTTAGTTCTTTCAAATGTATCATCAAGCTGCACGTTTGTCAGCTTGCGTGATGGTGAAACCTATTTTTTTCATTGTCTGTCTGGCTGGCTTGACTCTAGTTTGCTTTCACCTTCTATCTTCATCTGTTCTAAGCCCACAGTTCTCTGCAGAAGTATGTAAAACTCTCCTGGTAACAGTGTACAGTTGAGTTTGATAATAGCTCGGTGAACCCAGTGTACTTATCTTTGTTAGTGTGCGCTGGGTCCTTGTAGACTCTGGAGACAGCGAGAGGCTGCAAAACACTACAAATGAGAGAGTTGCTGGGTCTGGTCACATACAGCTAAGATAGTCACAGACAACTCTATTCCCAAGCTAATTTTGTCTGTGTTTGTTGTATAAGATAGTCCCGCTGTATAAAATGAGATATATAAATGTATACATGGTGTCAGTGAAGATCATGTCAGAACTACTGGCGTTTGTCATTAGATCTGGATGGCTGTGTTTACACATATGCAGCTCCCATTTACTCAGTGTAAATTATAAAATGGAACTGTCCTTGCCAACTGCCAATTTCCCTCTTTGCTTTATCAATGACTTGTTGAAGGTTTCCAGGAGAGCAATGGAATTTGCTACCTTGATGATGTGAGAAAATAGCAGGAAAGGGAAGGAAAGCACAGTTACTTAATATGATGTTTCTGTGCTATTTTCTCTCATAATAAAGGTAACAAATTGAACATGTCTGAAACTTGACTAGCTGTAAAATGTAAATATATGACTGAATTCCAACACATTTCTGCTCTCTTTCCGCAGTCGTTTGCTTTGATGCTAAAATCAACTTTGACGACAACGCTGAGTTCAGACAGAAAGCTGTGTTTGCCATGGACGACACTGCAGAGAGCGACCCCACGGAGACTGAGGCGGCCAAATATGACCTCAAGTACATTGGACTGGATGGAAACATAGCCTGTTTTGGTTTGTTTTAATGTTACATATATACATTAGCTTGTTATAAAATGATAAACGACATACCACATGAACTTCTTCAAAACATTCAAATTTCAAAGGTTTCAGAAACCTGTTCCACATCATGCTCATGTCTCAAGGGATATTTCAAATCCAGCTTTAGAAATGCTCTTCTTAGTAGTTTCAAACATGTTTATTTTAGTCTTGAGAACAGGATTTTGTGAAAGTGTTACCAAATGGGCGCCAATCCAGTCATCATCTCCAGCAGCTCTCTAACAGCTCCATAAGGGACCTGGCTGAACCGATGGGCTCTAATTAGCAGGAATCTTCCGGAAAACGACTCTGCTAAGATGATTGTTAGTCTACACATTTAAGTGGTCCCTCATTATAAATCACGGCTCTCACAGTAAAGCACCGAGAAAGAGTTGTATAGAGAAGACGGGCGCGGAAGTGACTCTAACTGACCTTGTCGTGTAGACACAAACGCACTCACGCACAATTTACTCGCAGTTAGTTTGTACCTTAAAAGCTTTGTAAACCGGCAAAGCGACAGCTGTTCAGCTGAATTTCACTTTATTGAGTCTAGTGTCAGAACGTTAGCTCAGCACTGAAGAACAGAATAAGGGGAGATGTGTGAAGCCAGGAGAGGTGAGATGAGCAGGAAATGGCTGAATCAGTTGGCTGCCGTACAACTCAAAGCACGACAAGATAGGGCTCACCAGGCCAGCTAACACAGATACTACAACCACTCTTGACACCCAGTATACTTTTAGTCAAACACAATTTGCTTTCATTGGAAAGCACTCGGCAGCAGATTTAGAGCCTGAGTTGTGTTTTCAATGGGGTTGGGATCTGAAATTACTTTTTCCCTGTGCTTTTCTTGTAAATGTGCTGTATGGCTAAGGCTGTAGTATGTAACATGAGTCCATGATTTGGAACCAACTTAAAGCCATTAGCTTTACTAAAAAGTAAGAAAAAATGAAAATATTATAATTATTTATTCACATTCCAAACATGTATGACTTTTTTCTTCCATGGAACTTTATTTTTTAAAAGAATTTTCTGGCATTATATTGAATATTATGGAATTATATTACATTATAATAGTGAATATTTTTTTCAAAATAATGATGGTTATTTTAGGGCTGTTAAATGTGTCATGTGAAAGAGTAAATGTGTCATATATCAGAAGTCCATATGACTCCATACAGTAGTTTTGTATGAAGAACAGACTGAAATTTAAGCTGTTGCTCAATACAAATTTTGACATAGGGAGTTGGCAATGTCTAAATCATAAACAAAACATTTGAAACTATTGATCCAATTCACAAAACTGGTCCCTGTGATTCTTTCACAAATCTCACTTATACGATTAATAGAACGCATTTGTTATCAGTGTAAGAACTAGTTAAAGGGTTAGTTCACCCAAAAATGAAAATTCTGTCATTAATTACTTTAAGACCTTCATTCATCTTCGGAACACAAATTCAGATATTTTTGATAAAATCCGATGGCTCAGTGAGGCCTCCATTGACGTTAAGATAATTAACACTTTCAAATGTCTATAAGTAGACATTTCAGGCTTTCTATAGATATATTTCTCATGTCTGTGAGGCAAGCAGCCTATACGCTGAGTTTCATTTAAAGACGCGCTCCAGTTCACGCACAAGTGATCGCGCCGGCGCCTCCATGTCATGATTATATTGTCTGCTATATTTGCTTCTTATTTATTAAATCCAGGCAATTGTTTGATGAAATATTGATTAAAATTAAGATACAATTTTTACAAAATGAAATTCACTTTAAAGACGGGCTTTCTACAAAACAAAAGTTAATGAAGTGGTCAAAATCATGTCTGACCCAGTCTACCGATATCTTGTGCATTTTATGATGTATCCTATCTTACTCATGCTGTTCACTTTTCGTAATCAAATAGATGAAATTAAAAAATAACATTATAATAGGCAATAGTACAATACAGAGAAATTTCATGTCGTGAGCAAAAGCGGGTCATGAGTCGAGTTAGATCAAGCATAATTTTTTTGATAACTATGGCTCTTGTGCGATCCGCTGTAAAATATCATCCTGTCATGTTACACACTGCTTGACACATCATACAGCGCTTGCTGTTCCTGCCAGAGTTCAGCGAGTTTATCCTCCTTTTCAGTGGTCCAAATTCACCATGGCGCTGTCATCTTCATCTTTCTTCTTCTGTGGTTTTCCTAGCTCCCGATTGGTCAGCTTCAGATAGATCGACAAATCGGCTTATTCAACCACACACGTCACAAATTCAAACCGATAGCTCCCGAACTTTTTCGACATGTTTAAAAACAGTAACTCGTAAGTTACTCGGCTCGGTTCGTAATTCATCGCACACGATACAAGCCGCAACCATATAGCATCAACGATTTCCACGCTATGGAAAAAAATCACCTGCGAGCTCGTACGACAGTAAAAATCGCACCGTGTACGCCAGCCTTTACGGGTGAACTAACCCTTTAAATTTCCATCTCTTCAACACGCAGATATATCGTATAGCTTCAGAAGACTTGGAATATTGCGTGCAAGTTTGTGCATTTACAGTATGTGCTTTTTGAAGCACGAAAGGTCCCGTTCATTGTAATTGCATACAAAAGAGCGTCTGGCACATTATTTATACATTCTCCTTTTGTGTTCCATGGAAAATAGAAAGTTGTGCGGATTTAGAACGACATGAGAGTGAATGAATGACAAAATTATTATTTTTAATGTCTGAAACGTGATCTATATCCACAGTTAATGGTGCTGGCCTTGCTATGGCAACATGTGACATCATAGACTTACATGGTGGAAAGCCTGCTAACTTCCTGGACCTGGGTGGAGGTGTAAAGGAGAATCAGGTGTACGCAGCCTTCAAGCTTCTCACTGACGATCCGAAGGTATGAATGATTTAACAATATGTTGATCCAAACCAAAAATTGAAATACCCCATAAAAGGTTAGTATAGAGGTGTTTTGAGAGTTTGATAAGAAATAAAAAAGTTAAAGTTGCTCTCCTTTAAACTTCATTACCGTTTTCAATTTAGTACTACTTTTTCCACTCTTTGAAGTTTTCTCCGTCTGGGATTTTGTTGACTCCTTAGGCACCACAAAAGACTGTGGGCTTGCGGCCGATCCCAGTTCTTTTTACCATCATTACGAGCTTGTGCTCAGATCAATATCTTCGCAACAGTCACACTTTTCAGCTCTGGAATTGTAAACACACCAAGACACACACACACACACACACCCCTCATAACTCATCTTTTCACCAATTCTTTTCTCCCCCTGACCCACACTCGCTGTCCTCCTCCTGTTGATTACTCGCTCTGGAGTGCAAGATCCTTTTGCTTGCAGCTTTTATGAGCTGTGGAGTTGTTTTTCAGATAATGATCCTTTGCCGAAGCAGACCGGTATTCCTGGCATGATGCTGATAATTTGCTTGTGTTTGTTGTAAACACATGTCAATATGCACCTGATTTGGTTTCAGCTCAGTGTGTTTGTATTCGGGATGCACACTGATATCTTGATAACAGAACTCTGTTTACAATAATGGAAAACATGGAATTCATCTAGCATCATGCTCACTGTGCATCAGTAAACAGGAGTTCTGGGTTTTAATAGCACACCTTGCTTTTTGTGTATTGCAGCCCAAAGCAGCAACGCTACATACATGCAGAAAGTGATTCCATCTAAAGATTGTATCACTTCATATTCATATTGTTCTCCTCAGATAGAAGATGCACTTTGTTTTTCTATGAATTGATCAGCAAAGGAAAACAAAGAAAACAATGAAACACAGAAGTCTATTTTTTTAAAGGCATTTCTCCTTGTCCCTTTCCGGAGAGTCAAACCAATGATTCTTTCAAACCACTGACAAAAATAAGGATTTATGTTCTAATATTTTTGCAGACTGAATTATACTTGATTTAGATAAAGAAGACAGAAAAATTGTGTTGAATATTTCGCAAAGTGTATAGTTCCAGTCTCCTCCTGTCTCTCCTGCTCTCCTGTCATCAATGGGGTACCTGAAATTTTCTGAGATCTATTGGGATAGAGTGGTGGCCCTCCCCTGCAGTCACACATTTCCCATTCTGAAGCCTCTGTGTACAGCGATTTGCATTTCACAGAAGCGTTCAGAGCCACCCAGGCTCTGTGGAAGGAATATTAATGGGAATGTTAATTATTGGATCCTCTGGCGGGATGAAATACGCAGTTGCCTTATATCTTCCATCGGAAATGTTTGGTTTGTTTGTTTTTGGGAATGTTTTCCCTTGCTTCCTTCAAATTATTCTCATTAATTTAACAATTGATTAGTGATTGGAATTAACCCACCCCCAACTGTCCAAAAAAAGGAAAAAAAATATAGACTAAAAAAATAATTTAAATGGCCCTAAAACCGAGACCTGAGGTACACCGCTCTTCTAGTATTGGATTGTATTAGTTAAAGAATGATCTAGGGTTCAATGAAAAGGAACCAGGCTATAAACATAAAAATACACTATTTATAGCCACAAAACTTTATTATATGTATTAACATGAGATAAATATGAAAGAATTATCTACTAATCTGCATGTGTAAAGTTATAGCTAATTTTAAACTATGTCATATCTCCTATAAAGCCGCCATTAAAAATGAAAACTTTTGTGCAATGTTTGTGTAAGGATACCAAGAAAGGAAGTAATGTATAACTTCCTTGTTTACATAAAGTAATTTATAAAGGCATTACACAAGGGCAAAACGTCTGGATGTGCACAGCTGAATCATCAGACTAGGTAAGCAAGCAAGAACAATAGCAAAAAATGGCAGATGGAGCAATAATAACTGACATGATCCATGATATAATGATATTTTTAGTGATATTTTTAAATTGTCTTTCTGAATGTTTCATTAGCATGTTGCTAATGTACTGTTAAATGTGGTTAAAGTTACCATCATTTCTTACTGAGACAAAAGAGCCATCGCTATTTTCATTATTAAACACTTGCAGACTGTATAATTCATAAACACAACTTCATTCTTTATAAATCTCTCCAACAGTGTGTAATGTTAACTTTAGCCTGTTAGCCACGGAGCACTATCAAACTCATTCAGAATCAAATGTAAACATCCAAATAAATACTATACTTACAGGAATCGATGCATGCATGCAGCATGAATGACGAACACTTTGTAAAGATCCATTTTGAGGGTTATATTAGCTGTGTAAACTTTGTTTATGCTGGTTAAGGCAGTCGAGAGCTCGGGGGCGGGGGAGCGCGAGATTTAAAGGGGACGTGCACTAAATCGGTGCATATATAATTATGGCTCAAAATAGGCAGTTAAAAAAATTAATAAAAAAAATCTATGGGGTATTTTGAGCTGAAACTTCACAGACACATTCAGGGGACACCTTAGACTTATATTACATCTTGCTAAAACTGGTTCTAGGGCACCTTTAAACCATCTAGACGCTGACTATTTTCAGTTTTTAGCTGGGAGATAAGTGAAATTATGTCTGTGCTAACCAACATTATGCAAAAAATTGCTGTTGGTTGAACCTAACTTGTATTCTTTTAAGTAAAGCTAGAATTGCAGTGTTGACTTTGAAATTGAAGCATG
The DNA here is from genome assembly GCA_036281575.1 of Ancherythroculter nigrocauda. Lineage (NCBI taxonomy): Eukaryota > Metazoa > Chordata > Actinopteri > Cypriniformes > Xenocyprididae > Ancherythroculter > Ancherythroculter nigrocauda. The sequence continues at coordinate 16,342,299 of VTFQ01000022.1, read as the reverse complement.
GAGGGTTTAAGCTGATGTACTGTCAGGCTGTGTAACCCTTCCTTTAGAATCTGCAGGGAGGCAAGTGCATTGTATATATGCACTCCTTTGATAAATAAGATTTATTTTATTCTTTCTTACTAAAACTACCTTCCCTAGCAATTCAGAGGAGAAGGGACTCTTGAACTGTCTCCCACTCTTGCTGTCTTAGTTTCTCTCCTTTTTTTCATTGGACATGGGGCATTTGGAGTTCTTTTTTTTCCTCTTGTCCCAACTGTATTAAAACTGCCTCTTTACCTTTATAATAGGCAGGTTGATAAATTAAGGCAGTGCCATGGAAGTGTATACAGAGTGGACACGTTTTGTAGATTACGTAAGTCAGTCTTCGATAATAATCATTGTTCAGATTTTTTATTTATGCCACTGAAATGTGGAAAAATAACGATGGAGAACTCTTTACTTTTGAACCTTTTCAACACGCACCACACACAGTACATTGCAAAGTTTTATCATAGAACATGAATAAAACATTTCACATTTGCCACGGTTTTAGAAAAAGCCGAAAGCACCTGCTAGTCGAATCCAAATGGCAACGGCTAAACAACACCATTATCCCACTCCCTTCCTCCGAAGTTAGATGTGGGAGACGTGGATGGATAGATGTTATTGCTTGTGGCTATTTGGTCCCTATGCAGTGTAGTTGGGAGTGGGAGTGAATTAGGGCTGTGGCGCGTCAGACGTGCTCCCAGGCAATGGTTGTTTGATGAAGGTGCTTGGCTGGGTAATTGTGACCGGTGGGGATTTCACCTGCCCTGGGTAGAGAAGGCTGCAGCACTGGGTTGTGTGATGGGTATTTGAGGTTAACTAGGAGCCAGCACTGGAGCTTGATACTGTTTGTTGGCTGCTGCAAGGTAAATCTGAAACAAATCTTGTTGTGCGTCAGTTCTGTTGGTCGAAACACTGTGTTCATGAATGTTCCCGTACAGCACATTAATGTGTTATCTGGGAGCTATAGCTCAATCAGTCTATCCTGGAGATGACACATGTTTGCTCAAGGCATCATGGGATTGAATGCGTCTGTCTTACACAGAAATGGTGCTGGTGCTCGACCTGGGAATCTGCCAGCCTCTCTCAGAATTGGTCCACACTGAAAGCCAGACAATGACATAACTCGTTGCAGCATAAAGTTTTTTTTTTAAATGAGTTTGAAAGTTTTGAAAACATTTTTAACATCCACAATAGTTTACGCTTTTGTATGCTACCATATCAAAACAAATAAAATGTATGACATTTTTATTTGATGTTTATGATATTATAACATTTTATTTTATGGGCCTGGAAAATGAAGCATCTGGAGGTTACGAGTTTTGAGAATGTACACTTTATATACAGTATAATAAATAATATTTATAGCAAGTAATTAAAAAATGATATTTTATATACTACCATTCAGAGGTTTGGGGTCTGTAAGGTTTATTTAATGTTTAAAATTGTGAAATGTTATTACAATTTAAAATAACTTCTTTAATATATTTTAAAATGTAATTTGTTTGCATATTATGATATTATATATATAAAATATATATGATATTCTTTGATGAATAAAGCATTCAAAAGAACAGCATTTATTTAAATCATTTATTTAATGGTACAAATCTTTTGTAACATTATAAATGTCTTTAAAAAATAAATATATTTTTGAGCCCAAAGTTTTGAACAGTAGTGTGTTTTTTTTTTATATATTAAATATTTATATTTATATGTAATTGTAAATGGATGCAAACTTAGTTTTTTCTCAAAATCTGTCACTTTAATACGTCGTGTTCAATGTGCCGATCCGATTCTCGTGTTTATCTGGTATCGGCTCCGATACTGCCATTTTTGCTGGATCGGGTATTGGCCAGATGGGACCGATCAAAATCCGATATTGTGCGTGTACTATGTGTTATTGTTAAGCCCCACAAAAGGCACAAAAACATTAAAAAGCACCATAAAGTTTCCGTGCACCATATTCCAAGTGTTCTAAAGCCATTCCATAGTTTAATTTGAGGTACAGATGAATATTTAAGTCGTTAAATTAAAGTTTATGTAAATGCCTCCCTCCGCTGCAGCTGTCAGTCATTCTCAAATCAGCATTCAAACAGCGTGTCACATTCGGTTATGACAGTCAACACAATGAAACGCTCTCCAAGATGATTCAATGTTCCTATTATTATACTTCATCTGTGGACAATGATACCGGTAATACAATACACATCAATATATCTTCACTTTGTGCTTTGAACTTTTCAATGCGGAGCGCTGCCACTGAACGCTATGACTCCATTATGCTTCAAGTACATCATTCTGCACATGGGAGATATGCGCATATTATAATACTTTTGCACAAGGAAAGGTTGTTAATAGCATTTTTTTGTTCTGTCCTATAGACCCCTTAATCGCCTACATCACTGTGACGTCACCGCTCTAGCTGGAGGCAAAACATAAATAAGAACTCATAGCAGGCGCGCTAAAAGTTTGAGGTTTTTACTTTAAAATGTCGTCTTGTTGTGTTTTTGGCTGCCAGAGTAGAAGGAACAGGACTTTTGGTTGAAAACTAAAGTTTTACCAGATCCCGGCAGACATTCCTTCATAGAAATCAAAAAGATAATTGTGGTTGAATGCAATACGGCGTACAGACTGGACGGAGACGATCATAAATAATACTCGTGTTTGCAGTGCACAGTTCATATCAGGTAAAGTAATCGATGAATATGTAATGGTGTGTTGGTTTTATTTAGTACAAATCAGCAAGTTTCTACTTTATAGGTGAAAATCGCCAACTTTCAGCGCACTAGCTAGCTTAAATGTTAAACAAACATACAGTGATAGATGTGTGTGCCATCCTTTGAATGGTCTCTTAAAATAATCCACATTGCTAGCCATAATCATAGTTAGCCCAGCGTTAGGTTACATTAGACAATAAGCCTTGACAAAATTCCCAGAACCATCCGAAAGTAATTCATGTGTTGTCTAGGAAATATCCAAAACTTAAGTTAATTTACAAAAATAGCTGTCACTGTCCCGCAGAGTCAGTGACTGTACATATTCGGACAGTTCTGAACCTTCTTCTGCATCTATGTTTAATAAATCCCTCCTAAAACATGCTAGCTTACGCTTGTCAACATTGAGTCCACCAGGAAACGTTGCAATGTTTACAAACTTTTAAGGGGTCTATATATCATATGTTGCTGCCTCATTAAAAAAAACTCCACTATGAATTTAAAAGAAATGTCTTTTAATTTTATAATGTATATTTATATATAAATATATTTAGTTTATGTCATGTATGACTCAAACATTCATGAAAAAGTCATGGATGAAGGAATCAGCTGGACTCCTGTTTATTTTGAATGTCTATCAAGCTAGTGAAGCTATTGGTTTATTTACAGTTGTTGCACTGATGCAACATTTGTTATTTTGTTTTACAAAGTTAGGAATGTAATGTTTAAGTCAAGCCTGATGCCTTACACAAAAGAATGATCCCAGTTTCTTCCACACAGTGAGGCATGCAATTTATTAGGTAATTTAGCACTTTTTTATTATTACTTGGATATCGGATCGGTATCGGCCAATACTGAATACCAGGTATCGGAAGCGAAAAAGGCGGATCGGAGCATCCCTAGTGTCCCTTTTGCAACTCTTTGATTCTCAATGTGATCTTTTTGATTGTTCGTGAACAGCTACCTGCTCTGTTTCCAGAATCACCCATATCTTATTCAACATCCTCAGTGGCCGAGCTGAAAAATCCTATTGGCTCGTTCTGTCCTGCTTCACGGTCAGGGACTCTCACCGGAGCTTGGGGACAGCATGCTAGTATGAGAGTAAAACAGGATGGAAAGATGTGGTAAGGTAATGAAAAAGTGAGAGAAAGGTTAACACTGGGGGATGAGAAGCCCTCTTTCTGCTCTTCTCATTACTGTCTGTGCCACTGTCTGCTCAACATTAAGCACGACTCTGGCCTTTATATACGAGTACAAACACACAAATATACTCTCGCTCCCACCTTGCACATACTCCATCATTTGTATCCTTTGGGGCCTCCATGCCCTTGTCATCTCCATTGTGCTGGTGATGTTAGTGTATAATGATCAGTCGTCCCTTCTCGGCTGTCTGGGGCCTGAGGGAATCACATTTCCCATTTGTTCAAAACACAGGCAATAAGAGCCAGCCCAATCTCCCAGCCCCAACATGGCCACCTTAGTAATGGAGCTCATTTCCCCTGCGTCTGGCTGTCTGGCCCCGGACCGCGCTCAGCGGAGCCCCGCGTCGCCAGATCCTCGGCCCCTGCTCTCAGACCATTAATGCTGACTGATAGGACGATGTCTCGCTGGCAGGAGACACATTTATTTCGTGTCCGGGCCGCTGAAGCTCAAAGAACAGCATAAGCAAACAATAACTAATCTTTACACACGGGCTGAATGGCATCCACTGTTCTGAAACATTTTGATCCATTCTGAACACATGGAGCATGTTTTCTATTATGTGATTACCTTACTCACTAGTAATCAGTCTACCTGGTTAGGTAGTCCCACAAAACCAGTTAGCTCCTAAGCGGTCGGGAGTTTTGGGGGTTTCCTCGCTTTTTCAATAATGTCAACACTTGTTTCAAAACTTTGTTTCCCACCCATGAGTATGATGGATGATGCTATACAAAAACCAATAAAACGCAGCGCTGTTCTTTCTGATGTGCTAGCAAGCGAGCAGCAAAGAAGCTACTTTCAGTATTACCTTGCGTGGATGAGGTCTCCAGAGTATGCTTGTTTTGTTTTGAAAACGTTCCTCACATAAGGCATTTCTCAAAAAAGAGTTTGAGAGCTTGTTATGCAAATTTGGAAGGGAAAAATGTGCTCAGAAATGCAAATCCTGCATTTTTGTTTTTCCGAATGAGGCAATATCTATTGGATTTTCAGTAAGATCTCTTGGAAGTAGAAAAATAGTTTTTCTTTTTTAAGTCCAGGTAATTATTTAATCTCCACAGCAGAACTTTTTGCAGATTTAGCGGAGATGCAAACTGTAAAATGACTCATGACTTAATTAGTGGTTTTTGCTCTGGGGTCTGATGGTTTTTTTTGAGGGGGTTTTTTTGCACTGCATTGGTCCTAGTCTTAGGGCTGAAGATTAAAGTGATTTATTGTGAAGAAGAAATGTGGTGAGATCACAACCTCCCTGTTCTGTCCACCTTCTATATTGAACCAGTGATGAGATGAGAATAAACTGTAATTTGCAGTCATTGGCCAATTACAACCAGAAACTTCACAGTTGACAGTGCAGAGGCGAAATGTGAATGCGACCTTTCTCACACAATAAATAGCACTTTGCAATGTTAAATTTAAAGCTGAGATGTATAATTTCTGTGCCACAATAGAACTTCAAAACTAATGACTGTTTAAAACATAGTTTCAAATACTCCCCCAAGTTGTCTGGTTCTGAACTCTTATCATCGGTTGAGCCAAGTGGTGTGACATTGCAGTTCCATTTGGTGCAGTTAGTGGCACAGAACTTAAAGGATTAGTTCACTTTCAAATAAAATTTTCCTGATAATTTACTCACCCCCATGTCATCCAAGATGTCCATGTCCTTCTTTCTTCAGTCGAAAAGAAATTAAGGTTTTTGATGAAAACATTCCAGGATTATTCTCCTTAGTGTGGACTTCAAAGGCCTCCAAACAGTTGAAGGTCAAAATTACAGTTTTAGTGCAGCTTCAAAGGGCTTTAAACAATATCAAACGAGGAATAAGGATCTTATCTAGCGAAAAAAAAAAAAAGTAAATGTATATGCTTTATATAAACAAATGATCGCCTTCCAAGTGGTTCCGCCAAAACCACACTTTCGTATTTTTCAAAAAGCTTACGCTGTATGTCGTACGCCTTCCCGAACTGTGTTCGTTCCATTTCACCACTGATCTGTAACAAAGGATACTAATCCTAAAAGTTGGGGCTCCTGGCATTTTTATACTGCTTAATTCATCTTGTGTGTTTTATATATTATGTTATATTATATTATAATACGGTTAGTTCCTGTCCTTGATTCTGATTGGTCAATAGCTGTATTTTATTCACGATAAAACACGGCTATGACCGCTTCACCCAACGGTTCTGTGTATCACTACACAACACCCTTAGCAACCACTCTTAGCAACGTAAACTGTATGTTCTCAATAGATATTGTTCATTGAAGCTTACTGTATTATGTAGAAGAGTATTGTGAGAAAGAGATCGAGTGAGCAAGTTTATTACCTGCATTCAGATTTAGCATTTTCCTTCAGGTCAGTCCTATGTTCATAATAAAAAATCTGTTTAAATGTCTGATGTATTATCTTGTCCTTTTAACAGTTAAGGGGTTTTCCCGTGACTGACAGCGCTAGTCAAAGCATTTGTCAGTTGCGTCTTGTTCCGTGTTCACAGCAATTCAGTCTTTTCAATGTAAAAGTCTCCACTACTGACTGACTCACTCATAAAGACAGTCTTTGCCGCCATCTAATGGCATAATAATGTAACTTCTGTTGCTGGGTTGTTAGGGACTATTTTTTCCGGCGGAAGGAAGGCTTTTAGGGAAAGTTTACTTCATGAAAGTTGCATTGATACATATTTTTGATTTTAATATTTGTATTGTGTGGTAACCATTTTATAAAAGCAGTAAGGTACTCAAGGCTAGTGCTGTATCGTGAATAAGGCACGGCTGAAGGGGCTGAAGACTTATATTATATTATATTATATTATATTATATTATATTATCAATGTTGAAAACAGTTGTACCGATATCATACATGTTTTTCCTCAGGGTTCTTTGATGGAAAAAAAAAAAAGTTCAAAAGCATAGCATTTATTTAAAATAGAAATCTTTTGTAACATTGTAAATGTCCTCATTTTTGTCCAATAAATTGTATTTATTTTTGCTGAATAAAATGATTAATTTCTTAAAAAGTAGCATGCTGGCCTCAAACATTATTATATTACATTAGTTTAGTTTTGTTTAGTCAACCAAGAATGCAGAGCCGAAGGAAGGAGGCAAGAGGAACCAGGAAGGAAGCAAAAGGAAGCAAGCAATCATAAGTTGCTACTTCTTTAATCTCATTAAAAATATGACATTAAAAATGACCGGCTCACCATAACCCCTCACTGAAATGTCCATGTTCATGTCCATGTTCCAAACACATCACCCAGTGCTCTTTGATCTCTATTAGATATAGTAGCACCAGATAGGCCTTTTAGCTAGAAAGCCTGGTTTATAATGAATACATAAATGACCCCCTTGCAGAATAATATACGTTATGTAGTCGGTGTCTAATAAAAGAGGCTGTTCTGCATAAATGTTAGCTTTTGATATTACTTTATTAAACAAGGCCTGTGATCTTTTTTTCTCAGAAACTTCATAGAGGACTATATATCCAATTATTGAGAGAGTTTTTGTTTGTTAGGTTTTCATTGACTAATGCAAGACCTCAATTGAAGAGGCTTTCCACAGATGCATTTGATGATCTGCTTACAATGTGTCATGTGTTATTATTATTATTTATTTTTTTATTTTTTGTCAGAAGGGTTGCTGTCTGTCTCAATCCAGCCCTTTACTTTGATCAGATCTGTTCAACAGTATAGCCACTCTTGCACAGTCATTTTTGTTCTAGTTTAAATAATGTGTGGATAGGTCTATGTGCATTGACATTTAAACATGGTTCTTTTGCTCTTTTGGCAACTTTTCTTATTTTCAGAGATGAGATACAACATGATAGGGTGAAAAGGTACGAAAAGGATCAGGATCTGGACTTGGACTTGCATTGTAAGCTCTTTTGTATTTGACAAAATGTGGCTTATTTAATGAACTCCTCATCATTGACCTTATATAATACTCAACAGAAGCACAAACATGGACCACTTTACTGGTGTCCACGCACTCTCTCCATGCAGGAGAGTTTGTCATAACATTGAGCATAAATACACCGCATGTGTTTGACAGGCAGTGCTGTGGAAAGCAAATAGTCGATTTGCACAATGAGAACATCCATTCATGCAATGAGAAAAGACCACTTAACCAAACACTGAGCTTTTATCAGACACAAAGTAGAGTTTCTGTGTAGATTGTATAGAGGTTCCTTTAGAAATCATTCTAATATGCTGAATCAGTGCTTTGTTATTTTTGGTGCTCAATTAATAATAATAGTTCTTGTTATTATCAAAAAAAAAAAAAAACTGAAAACAGTTTTTGCTGCTTAATATTGTTGTGTATTTTTTTTTCAGGATTATTTTAAGAATAGAAAGTTCAGTAAACATTTATTTGAAAACCCTTTTGTAACATTATAAATGTCTTTAACTATCACTTTTGATCAATTTAATGCATTCTTGTTGAATTAAAATATTCATTTTTTTATATCATGGTTTACACAAAAATATTAAAAAAGCAGCAAAGATGCACTGATAAAAATGCAGTAAAAAAACAGTAATATTGTTATTATTGAAAACAGTTGTGCTACTTAATATTTATATTTTAATGAAAACCATACATTTCCATTTAAAGGTTTGGGGTAAGTATTAATTTATTTTAAGAAATGTTTTTTGAGCAGCAAATCGGCATATCAGAATGATTTCTGAAGGATCATGTGACACTGAAGACTGGAGTAATGATGCAGAAAATTCAGCTTTAACATTACAAAAATACATTTCACTATAATATATATTACAATAGAAAAAATGTCAATTTCTTGAATTAAATTCCTTATATTAATTTTTGCAGTGGTATCAAAATTGGTATAGAGAATTGTGAAACTTCACTTGTATTGGTATCAACTACTAATGCTTTTGGTATCGTTTAACTCTACTCATGTATAAGGACACTTGTAGGATCTGTCCCAGACTTAACTTTTTATCTGTATACTAAACTTTTGAAATAATGAAGGATACTGGGTTTATCTTGCTTGACCATCTCCATGAAATTTTCATTAGATAACCTTATCTAATGAAATAGATAACTATCACTTCGTCCTTTACCATAGATTACACTTTATTCATTAATCGCAATCCTGGTGTTTTATATTCTTGTCTCATTTGGTTTAGGTATTGATCGTAGTGTATGAAGTTTTTCCTTTGGGTCTCTTTATTTTTCCCTTCCGACACAAATCTTGGCCCGATAAAGTCTGCTGTTGTATTCCTGAGTGTATTGCTGTCCAATACAAATGCTAAATCTGATCTGGTCGTACACAAGTGCGTACATCGCACAGGAGGGTGCAAAGTGAAATTTTGATCCAATACTTCCCTGCTATCTCTTCCGAATTATTCCTACGATCATTACGCACATGGCTCAAAGGAAGCCCGCAATGCCTGAGCTCTTCCTTATCTGTCCCTGTCTTTCTCTTTCTCTCTCTCCTAAGTTAGATTGTGTTTTAAGGCACTGTATCGATGTGCAACCTGGAGCTCCTCTCGATATTAATTAGCTCCTCTTTCCTTTATCTTTACTTCATTTATCAATGGCTGTCAGATAATGGCGTTCCAGGGCCCAAGAGAGCATTATGAAAAGGATGAAGAAGAGAAGTTGTAAGAAAAAATGGGTAAGAAAGACTTTAGTAATGGCAGAGATGGTTTTTTATGAATGATGAAATATCGTCGTCTTGGTTAGTCACTTCCTGTTATCGTCCTCCTCAGCTTACCTTAGGTGTGTGTGTGGTCCAGGCAAAGATAGTAATATAAGTTATTTTTGACTTTGTTGGGACTTTTTTTTTTGTCCCTTTGCGGAAAACAGCTTATAAATCAAACAGAATGTTTTTGGTCCGTGTACTTTTGCGTCCATTCGTTTTTTCCTTTTTTAAACCGCTAATTTTCTGTATGTAAGATTATTATTTTGTGAGAAATAATATAAATGATATACAACTTGTTTTTTAATATGTAAAAATGCTAAATTTAATTTCCAGTGTTTCGCGTCATGCACACAGACGCTAAAGCGCCCTCTAGTGCCTTTTCCTCTGCCGTCAATAGAACGACTCGCTAGTTCAGAGAGCTAGTTCAAGATGAGCATTTCGGGTTAAAACTTATATAAATTTTCAATTTTTTTCAGAAAATGAGTGATGGTTTCACTAGATAAGACCCTTATTTCTAATCTGGGATCGTGTTGAACAATTTGAAGCTGCAGTGAAACTAAATTTGACCTTCAACTGTTTGGTGCCCATTGAAGTCCACTATAAGGAGAAAAATCCTGGAATGTTTTCATCAAAAACCTTAATTTCTTTTTGACTGAAGAAAGAAAGACATGGACATCTTGGATGATATGGGGGTGAGTAAATTATCAGGAAAAGTTTATTTAAAAGTGGACTAATCCTTTAAGCATTTTTCACGTTAAGCACTTCGGGCACGTTTGCCGCCAGTATAGCATTCTCTTGGACATGCGGCAGTGTCGGACCCCTCGTGAGTGAGAATGGGGTGGAAATCAAGTCAAGTATTATCATGTTTCAGAGACATGGCTCTCGAAAGTGTGGGAGAAACAACAATTTTACAAAAGAAAACTTGTAAATTGACATTTCTTCGACTTTAATCTGTCCTTTTTTAATTTTGGTTTATAAAGATGCTAAACCTAATAAACAAAAATCTGAAAAGAAGTCAATATTTATTTTGTGCACATGAAATTTGTGTATTCGGTTTTAATTTAAATCTTGGTATTCACCATAGCATTTAAAAATACAACAACCGTTCGTTTTTTGTTTTTCTTAATGTGGTTAAAAAACGTTTTTCGTTTTGTTGTTCTTTTTTTTTTTTTTAATTATTATTATTATTATTATTTTTTTTTTTTTTTTTTTTTTTAGTTTTCTGCATTGTAAACCCAAATAAGTTGGGTTTAATAATAACACAAAACTACAAAAAAAAATGCCTCAATCAGTAAATTTTAAGTTAGATATTCAAAGTTTAAGTAAGCAGAACTGGTAGACTTTTATTTTGTACTCATACATTTTAATTGTTCTTAACTTGAAATGTTTGAGTGCACTAATTCATATATATATATATTTAACTTAAAATTTTCATGTAACATTAATGTGAACATTTTTATTAGTGTAAACTTAGCTAGATATAACAAGCTAATTCAGTAAATGCTAACTTGCTAATTTGCTAACATGTTAACAATAGCATGGTATAGCACTTGCTGAATGAGTACAGCAATATAAAGCATTTAACATACTTGCTCTCAAACCAAGCCGCATGCACCACTTGTCACCATCATCTCTCCAAAAACCCACATTAACATAAATTCTTCTAATTTAGCATAACAAAACATTAATCACTACTAAAAATCCCACTTAACATTAATCTCGCACAAAAAAAGGGAAATAGAAATCCCAGCCCAGTTTCAGTTAAACTTAAGTTTGTCTAAATTAAAAGAAATAAGTTCATAAAACTCAAAACAATGAAACAGTTCAGTTTACTTAAAATATATCAGTTCTGTTAACTTGAAAAAAAGAAAGTGCTAAATACTCAAAAAAGTTAATTTGACTGAACTAATTTGTTTAATTTAAGTTTGTCCTACTTAAACCAATAAATTATTTTGAGTGTTAGGGTTTACAGTGTGTGATGGGTATGTGTAGGGGTGGGGTGGGGGTCAGAATATATAGTTTGTACAAAATAAAAATCATTATGTCTATGAGAAGTCCCCATAAAACCCAACATGTGTGTGTCTATGGCTGCAGATACCTAAGAGAGGTACAAGATGTTCATATAATGATGTTAGACATGTTCCTTTAGCTCACGTCCGTCACACACACACACACAAACACACAAGACGATGTCTGTGAGGTGCTCAGCTGTAGGGAGTGTTGTTGGGCTTTCAGGCACTTGTCGCTGTTCTTTTCTGATGTCAAAGGACTGATGGAGGCCTGATGAAGCAGATGAGTCCTCGCCTGGAGCTCTTCCAGAAACACACTCACCCAATCACTCACACAATGCTGGGGACAGATGGCGATGGCAGAACAAACACTTGCTCACATACACACATCTGTAACAATAGAAACATAAATTCTCATATGCACATCTCTTGAAAATTTGCACCTCCATTACTTGCTTAACCAAGAGGGCGGCGTGAATTATGGGAAGCGTGTGTAGTCCGCAAATTGAAAAACGCATGAAAATATCCGTATTACCGCTGAGACTAAGAAACCATCTGTCCTCGGGTTCCTCAAATGACGTTGAAATCACGTCGTGAAAATGGTCACAAATTCAGTTACGTTCATTATATGCTGTTTTCCACTTCGTTTAAAGAGATTGCTGTAGCATTTAAACTCAGCGTGCCATCCGAAAAACATTCCCTTCGGGGGCCAGCAGTCTAGTTTTTTCTTCTTATCTTGAAGGTTAATTTTGAAAGGGATTGAATTGTCCTGAGTGCCCCCTGCCTCTGCCTCTGTCCGATTGATCTATCCGCAGGGACACTTTCCGTTCGTGTCCGACTCTGGCCCGGCAATTGTATTCGACACAATCATGAAAAAAGAGGCATTTCAATAGCGGCATATCGGGTCAGACGAATCTACACACCCTGCCTACCAATCATTGGTATACACGCTTTGCATATTTCTTTATATTTCCAGGCATGGATTTTCACCCTGCGTGAACCTCGTCTCTGTCCTTCTTCAGAAAGTAGCGGTTGATTGAAAACTCTCTCGTCTGCTGTTCTTCATCTGGAGAAGATCGATAAAGGAGCCGAGATAGGAGCCACACTAATTGAGTCGTTCTTTTACTGTTATTGCGTAGAGAACCGTTTTGTCATGTCAACGGTTGTCCCAGATACAGCAGTACTCTCTCTTTTTTTCCATCCTCTCTCCCTTTCTACCCTCTCATCTCTCTCTCTTGGAGTCAGTCTCATCTTCCGCTCTCCCTCACAGGGACCAAAGGGAGTTAAGTCCATAATGAAGTGAGTCTGTCGAGGCCCAGCACTACTCACTCCCACCAGCAAAACTGCAGACCATTTCTTCTCAGTAGGCCTGAGATGATTTTTTTTCTCCATACCACTCAGAAACATGATACCATTAAAAATTGAAAAGCAAGCATGTGTGGTGAGATGAAAGTTTCATATTTTCTGGAGAAAGTTTTTAGCTCCTCTCCAGATATTCCACAAGGGATGGTCATATTTTGACTCCAATGTACTGCCCGTGAATGAGAGTGAAAAAAATGTCTTACTTTTGCAACTTCCCTATTTTCTTGTCTTTTTCTCTCTTTTTTTATGCTAACATTCGATCGGATATTGTAACAACCATATTAAATGAGTAAATAGAAAAACTACCATTCAAAAGTTTGGAGTTAGTAAGATTTTTAATATAATCCCAAATTAAGAAAAGTTGGGACATTTTGTAAAATGCAGTAAAATCAAGAATCTGTGATTTGTTAATTCTCTTGAACCTTTATTTAACTGACAAAAGTACAAAGAAAAGATATGTTTTCACTGGCCAAATTGATTGTATTTTGTAAATATATATATAAAAAAGTTTTAATCATTTGGGACTTGAGGATACTAATTGTTGCAGTTTTGCAAGTGGAATTTTTACCCAATCTCACCTGATACAAGACAGCTACTCAAGAGTCTGTGGTCATCCTTGTCTGATTCTCCTTTTGAGAATCAAGGGGCCATACATTTTCAATAAGAGACAGATCTGGACTGCAGGCGGGCAGTCAAACACATCTGCTCTACGGTGTAGAGTGTCTCTGATGTAGCACGTGTAGAATGACACCTGGCATTGTCTTGCTTCCCAGGAAAGATGTCATATTGATGGCAGTAAATGTATCTGTAAAATCACAATATATGCTTCAACATCAAAGGTACCCTCACACAAATGTGAGTTACCTATGCTGTTTGCACTGATGCACCCCCATACCATGAGAGATGTTTTGAACCTTTTGCTGATGAAAGTCTGGATGATCTCTTCCGCCTTTGGAACTGAGAACTCTATGTCCATTTTTTCCAAAAACACGGTGAAATGTGGACTAATCTGGGGATGGGCATTTTTCCCAAAATATTGTATTTGAATATTTGGGCACGTAAAAAACGAATATTCGAATATTTGTGACCACTCACGGAAAGTAGGGACACAAGTCTGGGGCATTTTGAGTTATTCACAGATTCTGAAAGTGTAGTCTCCAAGCTTTCCAACGATGTGTAACACATGGAAATCTGATAATATTTGGAGAAGTTGTGGCCATTTGAAGGTAGGCACTCAAAAAAGCTCTAAAGAGAGAAAATGCCTCTAAAACTTGTGCAGTTCTCGCCTGTTCTCACCTGCTGGGAGTGACAATAGGGCTCATTTACATCTCATTTAGATAAGCCATACCCCCTGTAAAGCTGCATGGTTGCATAGCAACGACAGACGCAACGGGAAAAATCGGACCGCATACTATTAATAATAAAGGATAATGTGCATTGTAAATGTCAGTAATTTATCTTTTAATTTATCTTTTCTGGTTTAGACCTCAGTTAGTGGTTAGACCTGGTTTGAAAAAAATTTTTAAAAAATCCTGTACATTAAACTCTTCATACTTTTACTTTTGACTTCATAACGCACATTTTATGGCTACGGATACTTTATACTTTTACTTAAGTAGGAATTTAATCTGATACATTTACTATTACGTTAGTAAATCCTTGTTAAGAATATTAAGTTGCACTTTCTCCACCACGGGCTAAAATTATTAGCATCACATTCAATTCAAGAATGCTAACAGGCAGGTTTACGTGGGCTAAGTCATTCACACCAGTCACTTCAAGCAATTAAAGTGTTATTCAAATTAATAGCAGATGCTAACATTACCATCTAAAAGCACGTTATAGTAATTAAATTAAAACGACAGTCCTGAGCTAGCTAATAACAATAGACACATGAGAAAATGTGTACGTGTTCTTAGAATGAACACAAAACGACAAACTTTGATGTTTATGGAAACTCACCCCATAAGAAACAGAAAAGTATTCTTGCAGATCTCTTTGCCTCCAATGAAATAAGTCGTTCGGGCACACTTTCTCTTTGTCGGGGTCTTCTTCGTGGATGAAACCGTCTGTTTGCCTCTAAATGTCCAATAATTCGCCACTTTTTTTCTGCAGCTAAAGAATCCAGCAGAGCCGGCGCTGCATACTAAGTAGCCACGCTTCCCTTGGAGGGCGGGGGCAATAACAAAAGAAACAAAAGCCGGCGTATCCAATTCCAGTAAGGAAATACAAACAGACAATGACACGCCCCTACTGCGAGATAGAATCTCAGATAAACAAACCGATTTCAAACTTAAAATGTACGCTTTTAAATATACCAATACTGCTACCTAAAACATGGAGAGGCTTCTTCGTGATCTCAACTAACAGATTCTGCAAAAAAACGAAAATCACCAATTTTGAAAAAAAAAAAACCCCGCTTCTTTCTCATTTTGCGCGAATGTTGTGCTGCCGACTTATGCCCCTGGTTTCCGTGACGGGTCACATTTGTTTATTTAAATGACGTTAAACGAGAAAGAAGTTATTTTTCTAATTCATCAAGATTTTGTAACCATTTCTAAACAAGCTTATGATTAGGTAATATACACAATAAGCTTATATTATATCTTAAGGTTTTCTTTTAGTTCAAAGCATTAAACAAGTGTAAACTTATAAAGAAAAATTTAAAGAACAAAAGCATTTAAGCTCAAGCAGTGCGAACGGGAAAAATGCTAATAAAGCCAGTTATCTTCCCGAACGTACAATACACTCGAGTCAGTATTTGGTTATCGTGTTTATATTGTTTCACATGTTCATGTTGAGAAAAACAATAATATCCACATGCTCGGGTGAGTAAACGTGCTGCGCTGGCAGTTGCAGAGACACAAAGATAACGGTGTGCTAAGCTAAGTTTCTAACAGCAGCAGTTTGTGTTTTCTCTCTCCCTCAATGAAACTTAAATGAAGTTTATGTCTCGAGATCATTTTGCTATCTGATTAGTTATCTTTTCGGCTCGCTCGGGGTATAGCTGTGCTTACCTGTTATGAATGCAGTGATTGACAGCTGTCTTTCCTCCTTCGACTGGTGTTTGGATTTCATGTGCTTTCTCATTATGGTGGTGATATTATGATCATTTGGTTTCATTAATTAATTTGGTCAAAAGTAATTCCATTTTGCAAGATCATTTTCATCTAAGTAATTCCAAACTTCGAGAGGCAGACGTCAACATTATGTGATGATCAAATTCAATAAACTTATTAAACACGCTCCACAGCGCCACCCAGTGCATTTAGTTATAACTGTGAGTTTTAGTGCTTAGGATTTATCATGGATTCACTGCGTTTACGGCCAGCAAAGCAACATAGTAAATTTTTTTATTTTTTATTTCTCAAATATTAATTACAGATCGAATAGTCGACTATTTGCATGTTACTTCATAAAAGCCTATATTGCAAAAGCTTTTGTTGATAACTGGGTTTATAGAGCACTTTCTCCATATTTTTTAGCTGAGTTTGCAATGTTGTGCACAACCCTAGACTCATCTGACCACAGCACACATAACCACTGTGTTTTGGATCATCTGAGATGAGCTCTGGGCCCAAAGAGCTCAGCGGCATCTCTGTATAGAATCAATGTATAACTTTCTCCTTGCGTAACAGAGATTCAGGTTGCATTTATTGATGCAGCAGCAGACTGTTTAGTGACAACAGTTTTTCACAGTACTCCCAACCCCATGTGGTTATTTTTACACTGCAGCATGATGGTTTCTCATTCAGTGCTGTCTGAAGGCTCAAAGGTCACATATTCTAGAGGTTTTCTGCCTTGCTCTACACAGACTGAGATTTTTCTTGATTCCCTGAATCTTTTCACAATATTATGCATGGTAGATGGTAAAAGACCTAAATACTTTGCCATCTTGCATTAAGAAATGTGATTTTTGAATTGTTTGACAAGTAGTTTGACACAAAATGGTGAGCCATGACAAGTCTTTCCTTGCAAAACCGAATCTTTGGTGGATATTATCTTTATACCCAAACACAATATCCTCAAAATATCCAGTGTGTTGCAGCCATCAAAATCAACATTTGTTTATATTTAGAAAATACAATTAATTTGGCCAGTGAAAACATTTAAATTTTTTTCTTTGTACTTTTATCAGATAAATAAAGGTTCAAGAGAATGAACAAATCACAGGTTCTTGATTTTTATTGCATTTTACTGTATTTTTGATCAAATAAATGCAGACATGGTAAGCATTAGACAACTTTCAAAAACATTAAACAAATCTCACTCACTCCCAATCATTTGTAGACAGGGAAAGATTAATTAATTGTTTTGTTTTTAATTATTTTCATTTTAAAGATTTATTTAGTCAGTTCTCTAATCCCCTGTGGCTTTTTATTGAATTTTGCTGTGATAAAACCCAACTCAGTGTGTCATAATTCAATTATGTGACATTTTCTCTCACTTCAAATGTCTCTCTATTAGTAACTCTGTCTCAGACTGTCTCATGCCTCATAAAGAATTCTAAGCCTCAGTTTTATCAGTGTGTCCCTGGGTCAGCACTGCCTGCATTACATATTCGCCATGAATATTTGCACCTTTTAGTGATGAGGTAACAATGCATTTATATATAGCAATACATTAAATGTCCTTCTGTGTTCTCAGAAGTGTTATGGCCATTCAGACTGAATTTTAAAAACAGCTTTCTATAATTCATAATTAGATTCATAATTAGAAATGAATGATTTAAATATATATATATATATATATATATATATATATATATATATATATATATATATATATATATATATATATATATATATATATATATACAGTACAGTCCAAAAGTTTGGAACCACTAAGATTTTTAATGTTTTTAAAAGAAGTTTCGTCTGCTCACCAAGGCTACATTTATTTAATTAAAAATACAGTAAAAACAGTAATATTGTGAAATATTATTACAATTTAAAATAACTGTTTTCTATTTGAATATATTTCACAAAGTAATTTATTCCTGTGATGGCAAAGCTGAATTTTCAGCATCGTTACTCCAGTCTTCAGTGTCACATGATCCTTCAGAAATCATTCTAATATGCTGATCTGCTGCTCAAGAAACATTTAATGTGTACAATTGTACAAAATATTTGTGTACAATATTTTTTTTCAGGATTATTTGATGAATAGAAAGTTCAAAAGAACAGTGTTTATCTGAAATCTAATCTTTTGTAACATTATAAATGTCTTTACTGCCACTTTTGATTGATTTAATGCATCCTTGCTGAATAAAAGTATTCATTTCTTTAATTTCTTTTCAAAAAAATAAAAATAAAAATTCTTAC
The DNA here is from genome assembly GCA_036281575.1 of Ancherythroculter nigrocauda. Lineage (NCBI taxonomy): Eukaryota > Metazoa > Chordata > Actinopteri > Cypriniformes > Xenocyprididae > Ancherythroculter > Ancherythroculter nigrocauda. The sequence continues at coordinate 16,324,018 of VTFQ01000022.1, read as the reverse complement.
TGACCCCAAACTTTTGAACGGTAGTGTATAATGCTACAGAAGCTTTGTATTTCAGATAAATGCTGTTCTTTTGAACTTTCTATTCATCAAGGAATCCTGAAAAAAAAAAGTTCAACATTGAAAATAATCATAAATGTTTATTGAGCAGCAAATCAGCATATTAGAATGATTTCTGAAGGATCATGTGACACTGAAGACTGGAGTAACGATGCTGAAAATTCAGCTTTGCCATCACAGGAATAAATTACTTTGTGAAATATATTCAAATAGAAAACAGTTATTTTAAGTTGTAATAATATTTCACAATATTACTGTTTTTACTGTATTTTTAATTAAATAAATGTAGCCTTGGTGAGCAGACGAAACTTCTTTTAAAAACATTAAAAATCTTAGTGGTTCCAAACTTTTGGACTGTACTGTATATATTATATAATATAATATAATATAATATAATATAATATAATATAATATAATATAATATAATATAATATAATATAATATAATATAATATAATATAATATAATTAATATAATTAATATAATTAATATAATAAATATAATATAATATAATATATATAAAATGCAGTGTAGATCACACATTTAAATTTGGTCATTGCAATTAAGTTCTGTTAATATTATTATACTATTAATATATTAAGATTACTGAACATCTAAATCAATTCAATCCAATTGCAGGTTCTGAATGTACTGTTTATGTTCCCTGAAATCTGCAATGTACTTTTGCACTGCATATTCTGTATGGACTGTCTGCATGTGTGAAGCAGCAAGTATTGTCAATGTTACCAAAACAGCAAGAAGCTTGGGAGTCCTGTCAGTGGTCCACCAGTCTGCTGACTAAAGGCGTTAGATGACTCCGCATTGCACTGCAGTGCGTAATTGCCGTGTTTGCCTTTTTTTAACATATCTAAAAATATGCTAAGCAAGCTTTCTTGTCATGTTGCCAACTTTACTCAATAAACCTCCAATCCTCAAGTCATCTCAAATGAGAGTCTGCAGCAGTGATGGGTGGGAGACAGTCATTTGTACACAAGATATTTTTTTAATCCAGTTATGAAGGTAGTTTACATCATAATTATTCTTCTATTTAATGCATTATTTAACATCTGCCCCGCCTCTTTCAATTGGATAGAACTACATTTAGATTGCACTCAGTCTGATGATTTTCTGAGTGAGCTGTCAGTCAGATTATTAGGCAGCATGTGAATGTAGATACTGATTCCTACTAATAAGTGAATTATACACTCACAGACTGTGCAGTGCATTGATTGGTTTTTCATTTTGCTCATTAGTGTGGATCGTGTCCAATCCTTCCCTGCTAACATAACAATAACAATGGATGGAGTTTGGATCCTGGGGTGCGTAAAGATGAGATCCAATTTGTCCAATTTTCATTGCACCAGCTTGTATTGCACCTCCATCATTATATGAACACCTACGGTTGACAATTTCGAGCATGATACCCCTGACTATTTAGTTGGCGAATATTGCCTCAGTTGCTAAATGGTACATTAGGAAGGTTATGATGTGCAGTCCTCCCGAAGTAGCTCACCATTTCAAAGAGTTTCCAGTTAATCCTGGTAATTTCAGTGCTGTCTATTTAGCTCCCCATTGATTGAGTTCAGTGCAAGTCTAGCAATGCAGTGCAATGGAGGTAGACAGTATGAGATATTTTTGATTGCTTCCTTTGTATCTTCACACTAATCATACTGAGTTTGGCACTATAAAGGCTTCATTGTGACTGTTTTTACCTGGGAACATTGGTTCACTTTTTCAAGTGGTTGCCCACAGCTATAAAACAAATATCACAGACACCCAACATCTTGGAAAAACTATCTAATGAGACAAAATTTATAACATTTAAGACAGTTTAAGCAGTCTAATTTCAGTGTTTGCTATATACAGTAAACTGACTTAAAGGTTTAGTTCACTTCGGAATTAAAATTGACCCTGATAATTTACTCACCCCCAATGTAATCCAAGATGTTCATGTCTTTATTTCTTCAGTCAAAAAGAAATTAAGGTTTTTGAGGAAAACATTCCAGGATTTTTCTCCATATAGTGGACTTCAATGGGGATCAGTGGTCCAAATGGCTTCATATGGCTCTACACAATCCCAGCCAAGGAATAAGGGTCTTATCTAGCGAAATGATTGGCCATTTTCTAAAAAAAAAAAAAAAAAAAAAGTATATACTTTTTAACCACAAATGCTCGTTTTGCATTAGCTCTGCGATGCCTATTATGTAATCGCTTTTTAAAGTTAGTTATTTAAAGTAATCGATTTTTAAAGTTCAGACATGAAGTAGGCGGAAGTACCGTAGTAGGGCGAAAAACTTTTTAAAACTTAAAAATCGCCCAACATCGTTGTTTTACCTTTTATTTATTTATTCATTCATGTATTTATTTATTTGTAAAGGGCATTTGACTAAGTCTTAGTCGTTTGACTTATTCCTCGGCTGTGATCATGTAGAGCCCCTTGAAGCTGCATTGACGCTGCAGTTTGGACCGTTGATCTCCATACTAAATAATATTTTGTGAAAATGTAAAAATGCAAAATGTTTTCTGTGAGGGTTGTATTTAGGGGTAGGGTTAGGTTAAAACAAAATGTCCCTACAAAGGGCAATATTCGAATCCTTATCCATTTTGTGGAAAAACGGCTTATAAATCATACTAAGTGAGTTTTTTTGAAAATGCAGAAAGTTTTCTGTTAGGGTTAGGGGATAGAATATACAGTTTATGCAGTATAAAAATCATTGTCTATGAATTGTCCCCATAAAAAATGGAAACCCAACATGTGTGTATGTATTTACACATATGTTTAGCATTGCATGTTACTTCATAAAAGCCTATATTGCAAAAGCTTTTGTTGATAACTGGGTTTATAGAGCACTTTCTCCATATTTTTTAGCTGAGTTTGCTATGTTCAGCAGAATCTGTTCTTAGTTGTTGTCATTGATTATGGTCTTAGATCACTTCATAAAGTCAACATCAACCAACACCCTACGGATGGCAATTGTTGCATGATCATGAGCATGTCCAATCCATCCAGCCTTCAACCGTTCATCCACTCCTACCGTACCACCTTAGGGCATGAATGCTCAAGGTTTATCACTTGTTGACTAAAGCAATGAAGCAGATGTTTTCATTCCTTGTTGCCACAGTCACCTCCAAGCCCTTAGCATGCATTGATGAATATGTTCAGGAGATCTCTCTCTTTGCTAGTGGCTACAGTCAATGGCATTATGGCGGTTCAGTCGTGCTTCATGAGGCAGAAAGTTGACTGATGTCCTTCAATCCTCTATTATGCATTGATACAACTTCACATTTAAGCTAATGACCCACTGCTGTACGCTAGCCACAAGCGTTAGCTCACTAACGCTAGCTGCGTGTGCATTCACAAGCAACTATTGCATATTTTAAATTAACCCAGTAAGCTTTATATCTGAACTTCTGCCAGTAAAGGCTTTCCATTGCCAGCTACACCCTATTGAAGTGTGCAATATGCCTTTAAGTTAGATGTGAGTCATGCGCTGCAGCGGAATGTAAATTTCACCTCAGTAATTTAATAATCATCTGGTTGTTTATTTGTGAGGCCGCTGAAGCAGAGATGATTTGAGAATGGAGAGCAGAACAGTTTTAATCTATTCAGATTAAACCCATCCCACCACAACACGTCATCCCACACTATCACAAATGCACAATACAAACTATTGCCTTATGCAGTGATTCTCAGTTTATCACTTCAGGACCAAGATTTTATATTGGTCATCACAAATTGTGTTCATGTTTTGCAGATAAGGGGATGTCATGGAGTCTGTCCATGTTGATATCTGCCTAACTTGTAGGGAGGGATATCTTTAAGTTTTGCAAGTCGACTTAAAATTCAGAAAATTCTGTCATAATTTTCTTAAACCTCATAAAGCCAAGCAAGCATGACTGAGCTTCGTTGTTTACCATGTTTGATGTGCTCTATGTGTGTGCGTTGATCTTGTGCATGGATAAAAGCCTAAATTAAATTTGTTTATCATCCAAAGCAATCGTGTCTCTTTATAACAAGTGTCTCTTTTGCGCGTCTGCCCCATTCATTCACACAGAGACACAGAACATGCAGGATTCATATTTGAAGGTTTTTTTTGTTTTTGTTTTTTTTTTTCGGTTTAATATTTGAAAAAATAATAAACTTACCATTCACAATCATCAGCTTGATCAAGTTGATCCTCAAAAAGTAGCACACTTCCTCTGAGGTAAATACTTCCAGAATTATTCCTCACCACTTCGATCTGACTAAGCGTGATGTGTTTTTTCGAGTTGATGTAGGCATTGTTGACTCTGTTGCATATATCACCTCATAATTTGCCTTTGAATAGTTTACGCTCTCCGCGGGCGTGGATGCATTAGCGGATAATAAGGTGACTCGCGAACGACTGACATCTCTCTATTTTCAAACTGATTACATAAACAGAGAATATTTGTTTTTGATTTGACTTACATTATTTAAAATCTGACATTTCAACATTTCTTTAGACATATGTCTCATGTTTGTGTGATAAGTATTCACTAAGTTACAGTTAATTTTCTAATGAGTATACACAAATTACAACATTAAAAAATCATTAACATGGGTTCAAATCCTGGACATTTCATTATGTTTATTTTACAATTTGTATTCTTTTGTACATTTTTATTAATATAACATCTGTTCCCCACCATGTTCATTTTTCAGCATGTGGAGAGACTTGGCAGGGGAAGTATAGAATTGCTGCTTGGCAAAGGTTACCTGCAAGGACACAACTTATTTTTATTTTCATTCTTTAGATAAGATTCTTTGTATATTCACATATCATTTATGCATTTGTTTTCAGCAACTGGCCCAAAGTTGACAAGCTCACTGGGAAAAGTCCTGCTGCTTCCTCTGGCCAGTCCATTCCCATATTCAAAAAGGTGGCGTTTGTTGAAATAGTTGTACTTTCTGTGTCTTTCTGCCTCTAGCTTGCACACAAGTGCCTTTCTGTTCAGTTTAGGTGGTTTATTTCCCTGCCAGTATCTGCTTAGACGTGCCAATGGATTTTTTTAGTTGTTTACATCAATAAACCATAATCTTCCAAGCCTCTTTCTCTTCGCATCTTCATCTCAGTCTAGAGCTCGATTTGCCTGTAGGCTGAATCTTTTGCTGCAGTTTCTCGTACTTGTCTTTATTAGGAGGGGGCCATGTGGAGACCCTGGTCCTGAAGTGACCCTCTGTGGGCCTGGGCCTGTGCCATAATCAAGCTAATGATGTATGATAAAACTGATGCAAGCAGACAGATTCGTCACCCTCACCCAAGGCTCCTCAATCTTTACGTCACATCACATTTAGTCGTATCACTGTAAACCTCAGATTGGGTCTGTACTCAAGTTTTGCAACCATATTAATTGGATTTGGTGTAGTTTTATGAGTGTGTTTGAGTACTTATATCCCAGTCTCTCTCTCTCTCTTTCTCTCTCTCTCTCTCTCTCTCTCTCTCTTTCTCACACACTCTGATATGATGAAGCATGCTGAGAGGTGTTCACTGAGATTACTGTCAGCGTAATTCAGCTTGCAGGGGTTTGGTTTGATATCAGGCCTGTGTCTGATCAGCACACCTCTTTTGCCTTGTAATGGAAAGATGATGAGAATCGCATGAAATGGTTCTTTCATTACGCGGCTGCTGAAGCACGCTGTCTCTCGTAACTCAGGTCAAGCCCTCACTTTCTGTATATCTGGCCCGCCACAGTGGCCAGTTTCATACTCAACAGGGGATATTTCCAATGAAACAACCATGTGCCAGACATTAACCCTGATTTTTGGAGTTCAGCAGCTCCTCTATATAAAAAAAATTCAACATGAAAATGCATTCAGAACCCATGATACTTCCATAATGTGACATTTTCTGACTGAAACTGCATTTTTAATGGGAATAATTTAGGGTGAGACTTGATTTTGTCCATTGGTGATTGATTGAATCATGAAAAGTTGCACAATGGAGCCTGATCTGAATGTTAAGGACAACACCTAAAACATATAGGCCTAGTTTCACAGACAGGGCATTTTGAGACAAAACAAAGGCACTGTCATATGTAACCCTTAAATGCATACCTCGGGTCTTTAGTGACCCGGGACGTCATTCACTACCCTCCTCCTTGTTCATTTGTTAAAGTTAGTCATCAACCTTCTTGGTATTCCTCAGTCAATTCATTATAAAGAATATAACAAAAAAAAAATCATTAAATTATAAAAGAATGCCTATTTTTGTTTTCTTTTTTTGTAAAAAATTGTATAGGGTCGCAAACGACCCGAGGTGTGTATGAGTGTACGTATATTTTTTCTGCACAACAATAATTGAATCTTAGATGACAGAATAAGTGCAATTCACCTTTATTCCACAAGGTGGCAATGTCTGATAAACAATGCTGAAGTGACGACTCATTTAGACAGAAAACGAAATAATAAGAAAAACATGAAATGGCTCAGTGATTTACTGCAGAGCAAGTACTGAACGCAATCAAATATGACTGTAACTGTCACTGGATGGATCTGGTGAAGCTGTTAGCGATCGAAATATTGATTTTGAAGATGTTGCAAATTATATAGTTTTGAGAATACGTTTGAGATCGCGAATGGGCTCATATTCGTGACCTCAAACATAAAACTAGCCCATTATTTGCTGAATTTACTGGGAAATGAGCTCTGACGAGGACAGTGATGATGGCATAAAACATCTGCTCAAACAGAGCCCTTTCAAGCTCCAAAAGGTAACAAAATACGATTTATTTTATTCTTCTGTAATTGTTACTTTAATATCAGAGGAGTTTTATATTATCGCGACAGGTAGAGATCCTTCCGTGTTAGATATAGATCCGGGTCAATAAAGACCCGAATATGTAAGAATGATTGGCGAAACAGTCATGCATTTAAGGGTTAAAGATATGTTAGTACAAGTTGCTTTCATTTAAGACAGGACTTCAGAATTTTAGTCTGGGACTAGGCTTAAGCCTTGTCTGTGAAACCAGGCAATAGCATTATAGCTGTGGAACTAGTATGATTATTAAAACCTTATAGTTATCGCCCCTGGTTTGGGCGTCAAAACAATGGCTAAATAGTTATTACATTTCAATGAAAAATTATAAAGATTTTTTTTTTCTTTTGAATGATATGCTTTGATGTATTTTGCACAATAAGAACAGAGTCCATTTTTTACTTTATGCACAATTCTTTCAAAATCAAAACGGAAACACATTCAAGCTCTAATGAAGGCTTACAGTTATTAGTAGGGATGTCCAGATCCGATCACGTGATCGGAAATTGGGGCCGATCACATGGTTTCAGACTCGATCGGAATCGGACGTTACCTCCCGATCAGGACTCGGATATATATGTATTAGGGGTGCAACGGTTCTCGGTAAAAAAATCGAACCATACGGTTCTCCACTTACGGTTCGGTACACACTTGCACCGCGGTCCATCTCGAATGAGGACGCATCTATTGGTTAATATGGTTTGTTTAAAATAGCAACGTGGAAAACAGACAGAGTTCAGATAATGTATGTTTCAGTCGATGGATGCACAAAACGTTACAAAAACGATAATCAAAAAGCGTGGACAAAACAGTTACTCTTTGTAAACTGTTAACTGCGAGTGCCGTATGCTCCATTTACGCCGTCATCACCCGGGTGTTGATAGCGCGCGAGCGCAGGTGAGACCTGAACAGCACACGTCGCTATATGTGTTTAAACTAAACTCATTTAAGCCTTGCTGATTTAAACCTTCAAGAACAAGACGCAAAAGAGAACTGAGAAGATTTGTGTGTGCTCATCCGAAGCGCGCACACGCTTATTCTAATCAGCGCGCAAATACTGAGTTCTCTTTCAAGTCTTGCGCTTCGGCGGCCAGATTCATACAAAAATTATGTCAACATGCCCGTCCTCGAGAGTATCCTAGCAAACATAGTCGGTTATGTCTTAAGTGAACGTATATTAGTCGAGAAAGACAGCGCATGTGTAACAGTATATGTACTGGATCGTGCATGTCTTAAAGAGAAAACAACTATTTCTGCTGCCTGTTTTTAATGTTAAATCAAACAACAAATAACAAAGAAATCACTCACTGCTCTTGACTGAATAGTTTTTGTAACTTCAATAATGATTAATCTTTATTTATTTTATACAGTAAAGTAAAATATGCAGTGATATTTTATATTTAATTACTATTTGATTACTGTTAGATACCTGAAAAACCTGAAAAGCACTGTTCCTGGATCTGTTTTTTCACTCATCTTTATTCTTTTTTATGTAGGCTATTATAGAAGTATCGGATCGGGACTCGGTATCGGCAGATACTCAAAATCAAATGGCTCAGACTCGAGGGCAAAAAAACGTGATCGGGACATCCCTAGTTATTAGGGCTGGGACAATACATCGATTTGATATTAAGATGCATTTTCATCATTCTGATCACAAGTGGATGACGCTAAACGGGGTGTAAAACGCTTCCAGAGGTAGTCGAAAACTCATTTGACCATATTGCTTTCATAGTGTTGAAGCTCATGTGGTCGAATGCATTCGAACAACCACAAAAGACTGCCTTCTCTCAACTTACTGGCCTAATGCATACACATTATAAAAAGCGCACTAGCCAGATGGGATTTAAAATTTGTCGGTTGAAGACCTAACTTCAGTTTGAAGATGAAAAACTTGCAATGTTCTCTCACCATTACTGATTTGTTCGGTGTGGTCTTGCAGCTATCAGAGCAGAAACAAAAGCTGCTGTTGTCTGTATGTGTTTCCGTCATCTCCTTTTGCTTTCATATGTAAATTGTGCAAGGTTATTTTGTCCATTAGATCTCCAGATCTGAAAAAGCGGAATGTGTTTCGTTCAAATTTACCCACCCGTAGACCCCTCCCCTCGAAGAAATCAGTACAGAAGTAGTCAAAGTGGATAGATAAGATGGATTAAAACTCCAGGTGTAAACAGGAATGCGTTTCCTTCGTATACTTGTGATCCAACCAACCAAAACGCATCTTAATACCAGGTGTAAACAGGGCCAAAGTTTGTCTGCAGTTATGTACGTTCAAGGCTTCTTATGGTGACATTGCACTGTAACCATCCAGCAAAAGTTTTGTCTGAAAATATCTTCTGTCTCTAGAATTGCAAATCCTTTGTTGACAGCAGGGATTTTCAATCCTCAGGGACGCAAGTGGCAATGTTTTGCAGTTGTTATGTGTGTAGGTGTAGGAGCTTTAGAGTCAGATGTAGAAAAATAGAAGCAGAATGTGCCCCATGGCCTCTGTTACTGACCCTGTTTAAGGAGGTTCTACATTTCTGACAGCAGGGAGCGCCTCACATAACTGCTGATGTCCCCCATATACCTAAATTTGTTAATGTCTGTGCGAATCATTTTACACCAGACTGCTTAGTGAACAAGTGTCAATACAAAGGGACAATACAAAACACGTTTTGCTAAAAAGTTACTCAAGGATTGATCACTACCAACTGTTCGTGATCCAGCTTACAGTCTCCAGAGCAATACTGGTTACGGCAGTAATGAAAGGGAGAGCACGCACTTTATTATAGAGTTGTTTTACGAATATAAAGTTTACCAGTTTATTAAGCACCTCCCGAAAAGGCATAAGGTCTGTATTCATTTGTTTACTGTTAGTTGTAACGAGTGTTTTTGTGTAATTCGCTGTGTATTTTGATGATAATGCAAGGGAGAGATAGAGTTTAAGACTAATTTATTTTCGAGCTAAACACCGCTACTGACAGTTTCTGACATTTTCAGTGCGTGATATTGTCCTGTTTTGTTGTTGTCGGTATGCCGGAGCATGAGCCCCTGAAGCTCCGCCCTCTTCTTGAAAAGCAGCTCATTTGCATTTAAAGGGATACACACAAATGCTGCGTTTTTGCTCACCCCCAAAAAGTAGCAATTTTAACGTGCTATAAAAAAATGATCTGGGGTATTTTGAGCTAAAACTTCACATACACACACTGGGGGCATCAGAGGCTTATTTTACATCTTGTAAAAAGGGGAATAACAGGTCCCCTTTTAATATTTTGTGAATGTAACTTCCAGTTTTTTTTTCTCCCCCTAAATTCAGCTACATTTTATGTGGTTTTCTTTTTCAGTTGATAGAACCTTTCACTTTTCACATTTTTCACCACTTCTGTCAGGACCTGTCTGTGCTCAACCTCCTCTGTTTGGAAGTACAGAAGTGATTACATTGTCCATCAGCAGCTAGAATGTCCGCATCGGCTGGCCGGATTGATGTTTGACAGAATAATTAGAAAACTGTCCACTCCCGTAATCGCTGAAGCTCATCTTTTAGGAAGGCTTTCAAAGGCCTGCATCCGAGGCTGATGGGAAGGTTACCTGTTGTTTGTGTGTAAGTGTGTGGCTAATATTGAGAAGGAAAATGTTTTTTTGAGACTGTGTGTAGATGGGAGTGAATGTAGAATAATTGTGGTAAAGTCAGGTCATCTTGTAATGCCCCTGGGCAGTTATTCCCACTCATGCAAGTTCAGCTTCTGTTTACTTCAGTAAGGAAAGACAGAAACCTCCAAAACTGTTTGCTCAGCTCACATTCAGTGAGATCCAAAAGTCTAAGACCACAAGTGAAAATTATTCTATTTTGCATTTTTTTTTTTTTTTATGTACTGCAATATTTTATTATTAATAAAGTAATGACTTTATGACTGCATTGTTTCCGATTGCAATTTGATCTCTGCCGAAGACTAGTTCTTTGTGTGCCTCTCTTTTTTATATATATATATTCTGTCTCATTAACCTGACCTTAGTTACATGAGCAGTGGACCCCTCCTGTGTCCTCCATGCTGGACTTTAATGGCTGCTGGACAGGGAATTGGGCTCAGTGTGAAGAATTCAGTGACTCATGGATCGAGGGCCACTGCTCGTCTGAGCCCAAGCTTGCCGATTTGATCCCTTTAATACCTGAGCAAAGCTGCAATGGCTAATTGATGTGCTTCTGAGCCATGCAGATTGAGGCTTCATTCTTCAGGTCTTAAGTGTCTGTCAAGGGGCATTTGGTCCTGCCACAGATCACTAAGGCATGGAGAGACTCTTACCCAATTTAACACGTCTTTCTCCCTCTCTTTCCACATTCATTTTAAATGAACAAATGAAAACAGTTACACATGTCTTCAAGACCAGCCTAGTCCCTGAAAGTAAACACTGATGTTAATGCATGAATATGTATGAATTGCATTAACATCATAAGGTTGTCATTGATGGGAATATATACATAATTTTTTGATTACAATATACTGTTTTAAAAAAAAAAATGCATTTTAAATATGTATTTTTAAATATATTTAATGAAAACCTTACAATTAGTGTTGTTCATTTCACATCCAAAGTCATTTAAAGACAAGGCTGCAAAAAATGGACTATTTAATTTTTTGTTATAAATTTATGACAAACATTTTTTAACATTTTTTCCTTTGGAAAAAAAAAAATGCCTTAAAATAGCTTGAATGTAACTCCACACCCTTGCCTCATTTAATATACTTAGATCTATGAATATGATAATTAGCCCCGCCTCCAATCACTCGCATGAGCTCAGACGAGATCCACTCGGTCAACTTACTGAGGTAAACGCTGCACAGTGGTATCGCTTTTTACAACATCAGACACATAACGATAATTAATATAATTGGCATTTTGCTTGACTATGTTATCAAACAGCATAAAGGCATATAATTCATCATAACATCGTAATATGCATCATACACCCGCCATATTGCTAAATATTTTTCATATCAACAGAAAAATATACCGGGATAACCTTCTTTTGAGACTCCCTTGGTGGTCAGTTAATGATATGCTAAATCCCACTGGCACTTTGACACGATTGGTTACAATGTAGTTTGTGACGTTAGAAACACCAACGGTTTGAGACTGTCTTTGGTTTACTGCAGTTTTAAAGAGAAAATACTCAGCAATTGTGTTGACTTATGAATTTGCACATGGTTTATCTTAAAGCATGTTAAAAACACCAGATAGACATATGAACAACATTAAAATCTTGATTTCACCACAGGATGACTTTAACGCTAGTTAATAAAAATCCAGCTGTTCATAGCTTGTTCATGTTAGTTCACAGTGCATTAACTAATGTTAACAAATACAACTCTTGATTTTAATAATGTATTAGTAAATGTTGAAATTAACATCTAACAAAGATTAATAAATGCTGTAGAAGTGCAGTTCATTATTAGTTCATGTTAATGTAGTTAACTAATGTTAACTAATGAACGTTATTGTATAGTGGGTGACAATTAATTTTAATGTACTTATACTTACAGTGTACTTAAAGTTTACTTACCCAAGAACGAAGTGGTAATATAACATAACTACATGGATTAAGGTTAGGTTTAGGGGTAGGTCCAAGGTTAGTACCTAGTTATTCTGTGTTATTGTAATTGCTATAATAAGTACATAGTATGTACAGTATCTCACAAAAGTGAGTACACCCCTCACATTTCAGCAACAATTTTATTATATGTTCTCAAGGGACAATACTACAAAAATGAAAATTGGATATACTTTAGAGTAGACAATGTGCAGCTTGTATAGCAGTACAGATTTACTGTCCTCTAAAAATAACTCAACATACAGCCATTATTGTCTAAATAACTGGCAACAAAAGTGAGTACACCCTAAGTGAACATGTCAAAACTGTGTCCAGAGTGTCAATATTTTGTGCAAACCGACTTGTTGCAGTGTGCGGCATATGGTCTGAGCACTGACAAGCTGCAATTCTAATTCTCATATCCTCAGAGAGTTCTTTGCCATGAGGTGCCATGTTGAACATCCAGTGATCAGTATGAGAGAATTGTACTCGAAGCACCAAATTTTAACAGATCTAATACAAGATACACACATTTGTATGGTCCTGTCAAGCAGACAAAAACATGAACATGATGAATAGGACATGTGGCTTTGCACGGTTAAATGACATACATCTGTTATCACTTAGGGTGTATTCACTTTTGTTGCCAGCTATTTTGACAATAATGGCTGTATGTTAAGTTATTTTCAGAGGACAGTAAATCTATACTGCTATACAAGCAGCACATTGACTACTCTAAAATATATCCAAGTTTCATATAGCAATGGTTGCTGAAATGTGAGGGGTGTACTTACTTTTGTGAGAAACTGTACATGTGGAATAGGACTGTAAAATAAAGTGCTACCGTAAAGTGTTGAGAAGGGTGATGCTTCCTTTTGCGAGTTAACATGACATTGTTTAATGCACTGATAGGTGTCCACATCTTTTTAACAAATTTGATGTTGATTGGATCCACATGTTGTGGCTGTGAAATTTCTGTTTGCAGCTTAGAGAAGTCTGAGACAGAGAACAAGGGAACGATAAAGAAAAGGGTAGGAAGGAAAGAGAGAGGGGTGAGCGAACAAGAGAAAATTCTATCAATTTTTAAATTACTCATTTAGTTTGGGTGGAGAGGCAGCAGAAACCCGTCATTGCGTTTCAATAAGTGCAGTGATACAGTGATTCACACAGATGAATAACAAATTAGTGGTCTTAAAAGGCCCTATTTTTAGAATGGGTTCTGCTGAGGGCCAAAGCATCATATCAATATAGCTTTCCATCTATCTGGATTAAAACGCACTGGGGTTATTTCATCCCGGCCAAATTGCCTCGCATGCTAAACAGCGGCAGAAAAGTGAATTATCCAGTCCCCGTGCACACTATTTATTTCTTTGCTTTATCATCACGGCTGTAAATGCATATGGCAAATACAGTATGCACATACACACGTGTGTGGATTATTATGTGATAAAACGCATATGAAAAAGTGTATTAATGCCCTTATGCATGCTCTCAGGTTATTTTTTTTTTTTTTGTGTGTGAGTTTCTCTTAAAACTAGAAACCTTTTTAAACTCTAACATTTTCAGTTACAATGCCAAAGACAGTATGCTACAGTACCCCTATTAGTCCCATTAGAAACATTTCTCAAAAGTACAGTTGATTTCTTTGTGGAATCTTTATGAGGGAAAGATTATTGAGTGCACCTAAATATATGGCCCATATATGACAATAGTTGAGAAGAACTATGTAGACTTAATAAATACAAAGTATCTTAAACTATTTATAACTTTACAAACTCATTTCATACATTTTTAATGGAACATAACTGATCATCGCTCCTTGCCAGACAATAGCTTCTACTGCCAGCTAATGTTTAATAGGCTTACTTTTACAGCTGTTGTTAAAGACCGGTTCTGCAGCCATTAGCAAGTGTCGTTTTTACAAAAGCTGAGACATGTCTCTAAACTGTAACTAAAAGAAGACGATTTGCCTTGCAAAAAAACGCACAGCTGCCCTTTAGATGCCTCATTGGCTTCTAAGGTCCGGAGCAATCGGAATCAGAATCATTTGGATAATTGACCTTCTGCGCGAATACATTAGAATAAATTAATTTTGATTGGCCACGGAGCGTCACGAACAAAGTAGGAGGGTCGGTCTTTTATATGCAGTGTTGGTTTGTTGCGACGGGTCTCAGAGGTGATTATGTATGCCATTCTGTGTGTATTATGCATTTCTTCAATTTAATAAAGTATTCTGGCTCGCAGCACTGCAGCCTACTTGTGGCAGAACTCCATGATTGAAGTAGATGCTGGGAATGTCTTGTGTGGAAATGCACTGCTATAAATTTTTCTACCCAGGACTGTCATAGGAAAAACTGTATACGCACACAGTCTGGCCAGAGGTAGGCTTGAGTACAGCTAGCGGATCTCAAGGCCAGCAGCGTACAGTGTGTGTGCGAGGGTTGTATGGCCTCGGTTAGATCTGTATGTATTGAATTTGGTTGTCTGAAACTTCTGCCTCGTCATGAGGAGGTGAAGGTTTTATGTGGCATAGTGGATGATAAATTTCACTTCAGGAAAGTATAGGTGAGTGAGATTCAAAGGTCTATGTGCATAACATTTGGAAATCATTTTTCTTCCATAATGTGGCTATTTTATCGACCGGGGATGTAATAAGCAGACTTTTCATACCAGAGTTTGCAGTCAATTTCAGTAATGGTTTAGGAAGTAGCTCGATTTTGTTTTTTCTTCCAAATTTTGGTTTAGCTGTTCCATATTTTTAATGTCGATTTATTACTTTAAAATACACAACTTCTCTATTTCACTCCTGAAAGACTCGTGGCACTATAGTTAAGTTGGTTAAAACTGGGTTTGGTAACCTTATTCCAAACATTAGTTAAAGATTCATTTATTAATATTAATATTAGTATATTTATTCAGCAAGGATGCATTACATTTGAACAAATGTAACATTAAAGACTTTTACATTGTTACAAAAACTTCAGTTTCAAATAAATGCTGTTCTTTTGAACTTTGTATTCATCAAAGAATCCTGAAAAAAAAAAAACATCACGGTTTACACAAAAAAATATTAGCAGCACAACTGTTTTCAACATTCATAATAATAAGACATATTTCTTGACTAGCATATTAAAATGATTTCTGACGGATCATGTGACACTGAAGACTAAAGTAATGGCTGAAATAATGGCTGCTGAAAATTCATCTTTGCCACCACAGGAAAAAAGTAAAATACAAACCCGATTCCAAAAAAAGTTGGAACACTGTACAAATTGTGAATAAAAACAGAATGATGTGGAAGTTTCAAATTTCAATATTTTATTCAGAATACAACATAGATGACATATCAAATGTTTAAACTGAGAAAATGTATCATTTTAAGGGAAAAAATAAGTTGATTTTTAAATTTCATGGCATCAACACATCTCAAAAAAGTTGGGACAAGGCCATGTTTACCACTGTGTGGCATCCCCTCTTCTTTTTATAATAGTCTGCAAACGTCTGGGGACTGAGGAGACAAGTTGCTCAAGTTTAGGAATAGGAATGTTGTCCCATTCTTGTCTAATACAGGCTTCTAGTTGCTCAACTGTCTTAAGTCTTCTTTGCCGCATCTTCCTCTTTATGATGCGCCAAATGTTTTCTATGGGTGAAAGATCTGGACTGCAGGCTGGCCATTTCAGTACCCGGATCCTTCTTCTATGCAGCCATGATGTTGCAATTGATGCAGTATGTGGTCTGGTATTGTCATGTTGGAAAATGCAAGGTCTTCCCTGAAAGAGACGACGTCTGGATGAGAGCATATGTTGTTCTAGAACTTGGATATACCTTTCAGCATTGATGGTGCCTTTCCAGATGTGTAAGCTGCCCATGCCACACGCACTCATGCAACCCCATACCATCAGAGATGCAGGCTTCTGAACTGAGCGCTGATAACAACTTGGGTTGTCCTTGTCCTCTTTAGTCCGGATGACATGGCGTCCCAGTTTTCCAAAAAGAACTTCAAATTTTGATTCGTCTGACCACAGAACAGTTTTCCACTTTGCCACAGTCCATTTTAAATGAGCCTTGGCCCAGAGAAAACGCCTGCGCTTCTGGATCATGTTTAGATATGGCTTCTTTTTTGACCTATAGAGTTTTAGCCGGCAACGGCGAATGGCACAATGGATTGTGTTCACCGACAATGTTTTCTGGAAGTATTCCTGAGCCCATGTTGTGATTTCCATTACAGTAGCATTCCAGTATGTGATGCAGTGCTGTCTAGGGGCCCGAAGATCACGGGCATCCAGTATGGTTTTCTGGCCTTGACCCTTACACACAGAGATTGTTCCAGATTCTCTGAATCTTTGGATGATATTATACACTGTAGATGATGAATGATGATAACTTCAAACTCTTTGCAATTTTTCTGTGAGAAACTCCTTTCTGATATTGCTCCACTATTTTTCACTGTAGTATTGGGGGAATTGGTGATCCTCTGCCCATCTTGACTTCTGAGAGACACTGCCACTCTGAGAGGCTCTTTTTATACCCAATCATGTTGTCAATTGACCTAATAAGTTGCAAATTGGTCCTCCAGCTGTTCCTTATATGTACATTTAACTTTTACGGCCTCTTATTGCTACCTGTCCCAACTTTTTTGGAATGTGTAGCTCTCATGAAATCCAAAATGAGCCAATATTTGGCTTGACATTTCAAAATGTCTCACTTTCAACATTTGATATGTTATCTATATTCTATTGTGAATAAAATATAAGTATATGAGATTTGTAAATTATTGCATTCCTTTTTTATTCACAATTTGTACAGTGTCCCAACTTTTTTGGAATCGGGTTTGTATATTACAATTAATAAAAGTTATTTTAAATTTGTATTGTATTTTTGATGTAAAAACTGCAGCCTTGTTGAACATTAGAGACTTCTTTCAAAAATATTAAAGGGGATATATCATGAAAATCTGACTTGTTTAAGTGCTATAATCGGGTCCCCTGTGCATCTATCAACCCAGAAAATATGAAAAAGGACAACCTAGTAACTTTGTTTTGGCAAGCCTTTCTCTGCAAGCATGTGAAAAAAAGGAGCTGCTCAGATTTTGCTCCCCTTGTGCTCCCCTTAAGTATCTCCATATGATAAAATGCCTGTTTTGTATAGTCTCTAGTGTGTATTAAGCCATTCGCAAAAACTAAAATATAAAACCATCAACAAGTTCTGATATTAAAGAAATGACAGTGAGTCAGTCAGATACCATAGCTGTTCTGATATGAAGCAGCTGTTTCAGTGAAATTCAAGTCAATTCAAATTTAGCAGGATCCCACTTCGTACATTTGTGAATGTGTCAGTTGATTCTCTGTCGGGTATCTTCCTATATTTAGTAGGATTTCTGCTTCGAAGTGCTTCTCTGCTCTCCTGTATTCAGCGTGTAGTGACGGGTCTGTGAGTGTTGCATGTGTTCCTGTGCTCTTGTGCATGTGTGATACATCTGCTCTCTGTTGAACATCTCTGTTCCCCTGTCTCAATGCTCTCTGATCGACACACATTAACCCCTCTGAGGGTGTTATGGGATATTTATGTCTGTCTGTCACTGACGACACGTCTCTCTCCGGGATGAATAATGTTCCTGCCGCTGTCTGCTGATGTCAGCTGCACAACACAGCAGCTTTGTGTGTGTGTGTGTGTGTGTGTGTGTGCGCGCATGAGTGAAAGGCTTCACGAGAGGAAATTAAATTTGTTGTCTTGACTGGCATGTGTCAGCTTTCTCATCATGCTTGCTTGATTGCTCTCATTTTTTATCCCATTTTTCATTTTATCATTTCTGCATATTCTCCTTTTTTTTTTTTTTTCATTGTCATGTTTTTTCAGTTCCCAATTCTTCATTTATGGAATATCAGGTGTTCTGTCCTAAATCATAGTGAGCTGCCTAGTCACTACATACAGTAGCTACATGGCTGTAACCATCATGAAACCTCATAAATGACCAGTTTGGACTCTACATCGGTGGATCACAACCAGGGAGTCGGGGCCCAGGGGGCTTCAGCAAACTTCCAAGTGGGCCGTATACTTAATAATAATAACTTAACTTATACGTTTTTACATATTAATAATTACTTATTAATAATATATTAGAAAAACCTAGCTCTAATCTAAATTAAAATACTAAAAAAAGACTAGATCTGAAATCATATTTCTTTTTATTTTCCTTCAATAATTACTGTTTTTATTGAAGAGTACATACAGTTCTGAAATAAAGAACATTGGACCCTGTGAAATCCGAAATTATTATTATTTTTTTTTTTTTTTTTTTTTTTTAGACTCCATTTTAATGGTTAAATTAATTTTTAGTAATCAAAAAACGAAGCGGTTAAATGCTGATGAAGGGACTTTCAGAGCGGCTCTGGAGATGAATTTTGTGCATTCATTTCCTTATAGTGAGGTGACAGAGGATGAAAATGCCACGAGCTAGAGGTCTTCACGGGTCCAAAAATTCATACCCGAACCCGAAGAGACCCGTAAATGTGCTACAAGGAACCGACCCGGCCCGACTATTATTTTGAAAGTTGGACCCGAACCCGTGCAGAACCGAGAAATGCCATAAATGTAGTACCTGGACCCGTCTAAGCTGGACCCGAACCCGACCGGACCCGATCGCACATAGGTCTATTCCGCAGCAAATTGCTATTAATAAGTCAATAAACAAGTTGCGAAAATAAAACGTGTTGTCTTACCTAATATTAGTAGGGGTTCTCCCTTGTACCTGACTGATGCACTTGCCAAGAAAGTTCATCCGTTATTCCTCTCTTGCCGGTTGAAATGCTTAATCCACTCATTATTCCAGCTTTAAAAGTTCACTTGCTGTCACGATGACAAATGCAGATGACAATTGCATTATTTCGTTGTATCTAGAGACTCGAGACTCACATTATAAAATAACTTTGACTGTTTGCCCTTTTGAATTATAATAACGATTGCTTGTTCAGTGACATGGCCGCTGACGTTAGCATTACTTATTTGCGGTCATTTCTGTGCTTTCTGAGCCGAGTCTGACCAAAACTTTAGATATAACAAGACGGCATAATGTTATTATAAAAAACAGGAGAAAGAAAGTGTGCTCGCATGAGACATGCGCGTTGGCTGGAGCAACCTGAAACATAGCTTTAAGCGTCACAGATTCGACATTCGTGTGATAGTTCATATTTTGTTAATGATTTGAAATAGGCTATGTTATTTAAATGCGAATGTGCAAGGCTACAAGCAGTTCTTGAGATTTGAAGTTTGTTTGCATTACTGTTGCACACGATAGGAATAGGAAAACTCGATGATCACCGTTTGCTTGCATTAACTCCGCCCGCTCTGCTTCTGATGGCTGGGGTCACATGTTTTTTCACCTTATTTCCCGGCTCATACTTTGCAAGTTACAAAACACGCACAGCGCTGACTGACTCCCAACACGGCCGGGTGATCTCCGAATCAAATCGGCTCGGGTATACACACAATGTTAATCAGACCCGGGAACCGAAGTAATAGATTAGGACCCGACCCGGACCCGGCTGACCATTTAAAATATAGTCCCGAACCCGTACGGGTCCGGGTCCTCGGGTCTCGGGTCTTCTTTGTAGACCTCTACCACGAGCGTCGCACGTGCGCGCACGTGTGTGTGTGCGCACGTGTGTGTGTGAGGTAAATGAAACCGCGCTTCTGCATCATTCATTTCAGAGGCACACAGACATTCATATTTAAAAAGTCTATTTTAGGGATGGGCATTTCAAGCAAAAATAATATTCGAAAATCGCTGGGAATTACTCGATTATTATTCGAAAATCGCACCCCTCTCCCGCATGCACGCACGCATGCACACACAAACAGAGAGAGGGAGAGAGAGACCATTCACGCTTTCAATCTGTATGATACTGATAAATTGTTTAATTAATTGGAGAATATGTTGTCTTAACTCAAGCCATATAATGATTGTAATGTGCTAAAACATATTAATATGTTCGTTAATAAGTGAAAGTAAAATCCGCACGGCCATTTATAACTGTGCGAAGCAGAGCGAGCGTTTTCAATTAATTCCTACGTTGAGCTTCCGTAGGAATAAACTAAAAACGCTCCGCCAGTGGACACGCACCATGAATGACCGAGGGGATTTTACTTTCACTTTCAAATTAGCGCCAATTCGGGAGCGGTGACAAGTGATGATACCGGTGTTGTTCCTGAACACCGGCAACACCGACTATCGCAGTAAGCCTACCTCAAGCCATATTGATTTTAGGCTGCATAAATGCGTTGTGAACAGCCTGAATGACGGCACGAGTGTCGTGTGAACATTGATTTTAACATCTCTGTTATATGCCACGCTTGTCTGTGTTCTACTGTTGTCTAAGAGTTGATTGACAGCTTTTTAGGTGCGTTATTGGCAGCGCGCGCGCCAGCCTCTGGTTACATGAACGTGCCACCATTGAAAACATGAGGATTTAATTAATTAATTTCTAAAATATAAAAATAATTAATTTCCATAGAGTTGTGTTTACTTGGATGTTTATTAGCGAATTAATCACAATTATATAAACATTTACTATATAACCGTGTTTTAAACAAGACGAATCTTGATAAAGTTCCACGGCCGTGCTGGAGCATAAGTGAAAAGCGAAATGCAGACGACTTGACGAGACTAATGATGAGCATAAACAACAGAGAGAGAATTAAATTCAGCGCTTTTATTTCCAACATGTGCTCATTCATGGCTGTATTATTTAATTCATGCAAAGTTACATCTTTATTGGTACAGGACTTGACGGATTATCTTACGTGACTCCATGAGCTTGTCTCTATTTCTTAGAGACAAGCTGCATAAACTAGCTACATTTCAGGCATTTATGTAACACATCTAATTTGTGCATTAATGGCTGTTATGTTAAGTTTACTAATTACAGCAAAGCAAATAAGTATACTTTACATGTGCACACCATTGTCCCCCCTCCCCTCAGATGCGCTGTAATGGCGATCCTGCACGCAATTGTCAAAACACCCACAAGATGGCGTTTATCTGTAAATCCGATATTACAAAACCAATAACCGATTATGATTAAATGCTTAAATATCGGGAAAAATATCGGTAAATCAATATATCGGTCGATCTCTAATCTTGAATTAATTTTTTTCACGAAACTTGTCACAATGCATTCTAGGATTGACTTCAACGTACTTGTTTATGTAGTCAAAATTAGGTGTTTTAAGAGCCTTTGCGTTGTTGTACCCTTGATGCCTTCTCGGTAGGCAGCTCACTAGGTTTTGGAACAGAGCAGTAGTGTTTGATTTTTGAATCAGTTTTCCATTTCTCCATTTCCCTCTTTATATCTGCAGCACATTGTCTTCCAAGACCTTTGAGACCTTCGGATTTCTCTCATAAATGAGCCTGCATCCAACTTCAGGTTTTAAATTGAGCTGTGATGGACATTCGCTTGAATCTGTTTTTTTTTTTTTTTTTTTTTTTTTTTTTTTTCTCTCTGTCTGATTATAAAATGCTGGAAGAAACATAAAGGGACTTAATAGCACAGAGGAACTCTCTCTCTCTCACACACACACAGACGGTGGTATGCTTTTATAGCCCCTTTAAGCCAGACGGCACAAGCCATGGTGTCCTGAACCAAACGTGACATGACAGGTTCTCCAGTCTTCTTTCTGTACACACTGAAGGCAAAAAGCATCAGGATATATTTGAGCAGAATCTTGGACCAATAAGATATCAAAAATAACAAAATATCAAATAACCATGCGATTAACAAAACGTCTAAAGACATCTAAAAATCTAGATCTTGCTTTTCGTTGTTCATTTTGCATTTTACCGTCTGTAAATAAAATGTTTTCCGGTTAGGTTTCCAAGTTATTTATGAATACCTTTGTGAATCGTAGACTTAAATGGGTTTGTTAACCCAAAAATGAACACTTCATCATCATTTACTCAACCTCATGTTGTTCCAAACCTGTATGACTTTCATTCTTTTAGACTTTTTTTAGTCAGTGCAGTCCAATGGGGTGTTTTGAGCCCCATTGACTTTCACTGTATGGGAAAAGGCTGCTGAAACATTCTTCAAAATATATTCTTTTGTGTTTCACAGAAGAAAGAAAGTCATACCAGTTTGGAACGACATGAAAGAAATGTCAACATCAAAAAGGATGACAACATTTTTGGGTGAACTATCACTTTAATTAAAAGACTTTCTCTTTTCTTGGCTACATATAACATAAAAATCATATATATATATATATATATATATATATATATATATATATATATATATATATATATATATATATATATATATATACAGTACAGTCCAAAAGTTTGGAACCACTAAGATTTTTAATGTTTTTAAAAGAAGTTTCGTCTGCTCACCAAGGCTAAATTTATTTAATTAAAAATACAGTAAAAACAGTAATATTGTGAAATATTATTATAATTTAAAATAACTGTTTTCTATTTGAATATATTTCACAAAGTAATTTATTCCTGTGATGGCAAAGCTGAATTTTCAGCATCAATACTCCAGTCTTCAGTGTCACATGATCCTTCAGAAATCATTCTAATATGCTGATCTGCTGCTCAAGAAACATTTAATGTGTACAATTGTACAAAATATTTGTGTACAATATTTTTTTTCAGGATTATTTGATGAATAGAAAGTTCAAAAGAACAGTGTTTATCTGAAATCTAATCTTTTGTAACATAAATGTCTTTACTGCCACTTTTGATTGATTTAATGCATCCTTGCTGAATAAAAGTATTCATTTCTTTAATTTCTTTTCAAAAAAATAAAAATAAAAATTCTTACTGACCCCAAACTTTTGAACGGTAGTGTATAATGCTACAGAAGCTTTGTATTTCAGATAAATGCTGTTCTTTTGAACTTTCTATTCATCAAGGAATCCTGAAAAAAAAAGTGTTTTCAACATTGAAAATAATCATAAATGTTTATTGAGCAGCAAATCAGCATATTAGAATGATTTCTGAAGGATCATGTGACACTGAAGACTGGAGTAATGATGCTGAAAATTCAGCTTTGCATCACAGGAATAAATTACTTTGTCAAATATATTTAAATAGTACACAGTTATTTTAAATTGTAATAATATTTCACAATATTACTGTTTTTTACTGTATTTTTAATTAAATAAATGTAGCCTTGGTGAGCAGACGAAACTTCTTTTAAAAACATTAAAAATCTTAGTGGTTCCAAACTTTTGGACTGTACTGTATATATATATATCCATTTGGTCTTTATTACAATACAAACAGAAAATACAGGAAATATGTACATAAAATGTATATATATTACAAAAAAAAAAAAAAAAAAAAAAATCAGAACAAAATGGCTTCTTTAAGTAAAAATCAGTATTTAGTGTGACCTCCTGGACTTCCAGTTTCTCAAAGAAGAAACTCTGAGAAACTTCTCATCACATTTTGAAAGTTTTCCTTGCCTTCCAGTCCTTTTCCATTCCATTTAGGTTTAAGAGAGCCAGGTTCAAGTGTAAGGGGAGGTCACTAAATACTTTACACTTTAGCCTATAGAAGTCATATTTATTTCCCTTTTTTCTGTTTTTTTTTTCTTTCTTTTTTTCCCCCGTTTTTATAATACTGCATACAAATTTCCTGTATTTTCTGGATATATTCTAATAAAGAGACTGAGAAATAATTATATATGGTCATTATACCATTGCTAAAACATCTAATTGTGGCCTAAGACTTTTGCAGAGTACTGTATATAAAACAGAAAATCATATATAATGTCAAAAAATGGAAAATGACAGGCTTGAGGAAACACTGAAGGACATTTCAGTCATTTCAATGATTCAAATTTCCATGATCCAACTCTTTACCAACGGAGCTGAAACTTGTTACTGACATCGTCTCAAGAGTTTAAGCACGTGTTTGTTTGTAACTTTGTATGAGTGTTCTCGTCCTCATAAAACTCAGTCTGTCCTTTTCTCTATTGACAGTATTGAGTCCTGTTTGTTGAGAAAGAATTGAATGACGTGCTGTCTGAAAGGATGGTCTAGCTCATCTCTGATATGCTTCAACCTGAAACGGTAGCTGTCACAGTTCACAACCCCACCACTAAGGCACAAGAGATGCAGACCTTGAAGCACATGCGGCCGCCGCCAGGTTTCAATTCACCAGGACACACTGCACCCCCCCCCCCCCCCCCCCCCTCCTCCTCCTTTCCGTCAGAGCCTGTAGTCTTTGGCTGCAAATCCATTTCTGCTTTGATTGGTTTCTTTTCTTTCCTAGAAAGATGGAGAGAGCAGGCACACGCCTGACTGCGACTTCACGTGGTACGGAGGGATAAAAGACGTTAGCACAATGTGTTCCTAGCCGCTGTTGATTTGCTGGATCTTAGGGAGAAAATGGCATGTGTTTTGAGGGGAAAAAATAATGAATTTTGTTTCAAGAGCGGTTCAGTGGCATCTCTACGGAGAAGAGAGATTCTTGGAATAAAGGAGACTTTCAGGATAAAGTAGGGCTCTATGAAATCTGTTTTAATTTTTTCCCAAATTCCTTTTTTTTTTTTTTTTTTTCCCAGAAATTCTTTTGAATTCTTGTGGATTTCAAAAACAGTGGTAATCAAATGAAGCCATAAAACATTAACAATTTAATTAATCTTTTAAAATGTAATCAAGTGAAAATTTAATGATTCCTTTTATTTTTAACAAACAAAGTGCTGCAAAATATTCATTAAAAAAATTAAGTTTTAATACTTTTATTATTACTTTGAGATGTGCATTGTACTGCACAATAGTAATGTATTTCTGTCACAGTTTCTTCAAAGAATATTGAAGAATGTGAATAAGTTAAAGGATTAGTTCACTTTCAAATGAACATTACCCCAAGCTTTACTTACCCTCAAGCCATCTTAGCCATCCAAGCTTTATAATAGCAGTGAACAGGGGTCACGAGTATGAGCTGAAGAAAGTGCTCATCCACATCCATTTATCATAAACATACTCCACACGACTCTGGGGCGTTAATAAAGGCCTTCTGAAGCAAAGCGATGCGTTTGTGTAAAAAATAAAAAATAAAAAATAAAAAAATCCATATTTAAAAGCATGCACATTTGAAGAAATATTGATGGATTCTTATATATTTATGTCAATTTTCTATACTGAGAAGTAATATTTATTGTCATCACTATGAGTGCTGGATACTGTGTTTTCAATTCATACTTGCAGCCGGAGGGCGCTCTGTACACCTTTAGGCCACAAATTCATGTAAAGAAGAAAAGCAACTAGGAACTAACGGCATGTCTTCTAGAGATCGCTAACCATGGCTTTAACATCCAAATAAACACTTTTCAAGACAATAAATACACGATTGAGACAATGCATACAAGTATTGACTCTGAATTTGCATCTGAATAGCGCTGGCTCCGTGGGCGTGGCCGCATTAGCGGATAATGAGCTGAATCTCGGACTTCTGACATGGCTCTCTTTTCATACAGATTACATAAACACAGAATGTTTGTTTTCAATTTGACTTGTACGATTGAAAACCTGACATTTCAACGTTTCTTTAGACATAAGTGTCATTTTTTATCATTAGTATTCATAAGTTACAGTTCATTTTCTGAGAACTATCAGATTGGAGTTCGTTCAGAGGGAGAGGAGAGATCATGCATCATGTTAGTTTTCTTTATTTTACAAAAAGCACAACATTGTGTTTTTACTCTGAGTGTACACAAATAAAAGAAGACATTCTATAGTTTCAATTGATATATTACTTATGTCTCTATGACAAGAAATGACGGAGTATTTTAAGTCTGTTTTGCTGCAATGTGAAAAAAATCCTGCAAAACGCGCCGGCGTGTTTTTGGACCTCAGGGAGTTAACAAGTTATGAAGTAAAATATCTAGCTTCCGGCAGACCGCCTTCTATATTCAAGTTACGAAGAAGGTGTAAACTGGCGTTGCGTCACTTTTTCCGTAAGTTGAATAGGGAAGGCGTAGGATGTAGCGTAAGCTTTTTGAACTGCAAGAGTTTTACACTTTCTTTGTATGTTGAATACAGAAGGCAATCTAGATATTTTACTTCATAACTTGTTAAATATGGATATTGTTTTTATACAAATGCATCACTTTGCTTCAGAAGGCCTTTATTAACCCCCTGGAGCCATGCGGAGTACGTTTATGATGGATGGATGTGGATAGAAGCACTTTCTTCAGCTCATACTCATGACCCCTGTTCACTGCCATTTATAAAGCTCGGATCCGTCAGCATATTTATTAATATATCTCCAATTGTGTTCATCAGGAAGAAGAAAGTCATATACACCTAGGATGGCTTGAGGATGAGTAAAGCTTGGGCTAATTTTAATTTGAAAGTGAACTAATTCTTTAAACAAAACGTTTATTTTGAAGACCTTTGCTTTCTTTTTTTTCTTTTTTTTTTTGGAATATATGACAAGTTTTTGTCAAATAAAATGTAGAAATGCTTGTGAAGTGAGCTCTAGAGCAGTTCTGGAGATGTAGTTCATGTGGATTGTCCTCGTATAGTGAGACGGCAGATGCTGAAAACATGAGCATCACATTTGCTTCAGTATATTTTGTAGACGCAACTACGCAACATACACAGAGACATAGCAGTCTTTAGCAAATTAATATAAAATTTGAATAAATGAACATTTTTAATCATCCAAAGTTTTCCAAATTTCGTGCCATTCTGCATTATACTGTAAATTCCAATTGATTGTCTGGATTCAGTCCGCATTTTCTGCATCACCTTTGGAAATCAAAGAGCCCTAATAAAGGGATGATGAGAGACGAAGCTGTGTTTTGGAGAAAGATGGACATTCCCAAATGTGAACATTTCTCCTTTTTTATGCATCCGTACATCCTGAAACTTGTGTTGACCAAGATGCATTTGACACGTTCAGCTCCAGCCACAAGCCGGAAGAAAGATCCCATCAAAGCTGTCAATCAAGAAAAGTCGACCGGCAGTCCTCAAGTGTCTCCTAACACGAAGTGATACTCGGAATGGCGGTGTCAAGATGTGTCTGTGTTTTGCGAGCTGATTTTTTGACATAATGCTTCATCTCCTTCACTCTGGGTGAAGAGAGAAGCTGTCATGCTTCAGCAGGCTGGATAATTATTTCTCTCTTATCCCCTGTGCCAGGCCCAATCTGAGCCCTCAATAACAGCCTGGGACCAAACCACGTCTTTCTCTCCCCCCGTCACTTTTTTCCCTTTCTCTTTGCTCCAGAGGAACGACAGAACCACTGGCAATGGATTAGCAGAAGGGGGAAAATAGCCTCTAGATTCGATAAGATTGTGCCAAATGAAGAGAGCCAAAAGACGGCGATATCAAAAAGGAAAAAGCATATTAACTTTCTTATCGACGGCACTGGCTTTGCTGTCACTAAGCTTACACTTTGCCAAAATATTTGAATATTATTTTCATATCTGTATGACTATGCCAAGTTTGGATGACTGATATGAAGAGATATGAAGCCCAAGCTGTTCAAATGGCACATGTTGAAGCATTTTGTCCATCAGAAGTGTTTCCCAGCTCTGATAACATGCCTTTTTTCCTAAAACGTGTCAGGAAGTCTGGTGTATTCATGCTCTGACTGTTAATATTTAATGCTAAGGAAGCAATCTGCATGATATCCATCTATTACGGTCTACACACCTACAGAAACGCCATTATTTTGCTACTCTAATGTGCAAAAACAAACAATTGCCCTCCGCTCCTCCTTTCAGATTGATGACGGCTGTCAGCCGGCCTTCTTTATTTGAAAATGTTGGGTTTTAACCCTTGACCTCTGGCTTATTGAAGCATTCCATATCAACTAAGAGACTAAGGTGTGAAAGCATCCAAAAGCTGGCGCGCCAAGCCTGCATTGCGCAGATAAACTAGAACAATTGTGCTAATAGGGTACGGTGAGACGAACGTTTTCACTCCTTTAGCACAATCTGTTAGGCGTTAACAAAAGACAGATGCACTTCCTCAGATTGATTAGCGCTGGTCAACAGGGGTAGACACCCCTTTCTCTGGGAGCACAGCTGCCAATGTGCGGTTGGAAGATAATGCCAGCGTTGCCCGACCACACCACAGGCGTCCTGGCGCTGATAGCGGCGCAACGGTATTTCTAATAGGCAGCGTGTTAATCGAGATTTGCCTCCTTTTTAAACCAAACTGCTTTTGTTTCATCTTGTCTTTGGGATTATTGTTCCAAGGCTATAAAACACATTACAGAGTACGTTGGACGAAACTAATGACTGACCACTGGGTGCAGTGTACTGTACAAGCTATTGACGCAAACCCCTTGCCAACACCAGAGCTGTCTCGTGTCGCGGAGAATGTTCCCTGAAACAAAAGATACTCCAAAACAAATAAAGATGAAAAGGCCTAGTCAGAAGTAGGCTGCTTACTTAAAAGTGAAAACACACAGGGACAATGTACTGATGCAGTTACCCGCAGCTTTCTTAGAAGTCTGAGATTCATGCATACTAAAACAGTAATGTGATACTAGACCCACTGGCGGCTAATGCAAACAAGCAGCAACTTTGAGAATAGCTGACATAGTATACTTTGCTTAAGAGAGCTTTGATAGTGCTTTGAGCCTCCTTGCTGTTTATTTTGATGCATGTTTGGGTGGAACATATACAGTCAAACCAAAAATTATTCAGACATTTTTGATATTTTTGATATATTTTTTTTTTATTAGTGGGTGCAATGACACTATAGTTGATTTATGTAAGTGAGGATAGCAAAATAAAGTAAACTGTGACATATTATACCCAAAAATTCTTCATACAGTGGACTACCAGTAAAATTTATTAAAAAATTTGCAACCAAGAAATGTTTCAGACACTTTGACCTGACTATGTTTTGCTTAATTTTTTTCTGACACAGTTTATCTCTGAAATCTTGTCATATTTTATTACCTTTTTTTAAACTATAGTGAATAAACTGTATTAATGAATGAAATGTTCAAGGTGTCTGAATAAATTTTGGTTTGACTGTATATTATATTTGTCCGTCTATCTATCTGTTTGTATCTCTCTCTCTCTCTCTCTCTCTCTCTCTTTCCGCCATGGAATAAGAGAGAGAAAAAAAGTAAATGCGACTTTTTGTCACAATTGTAACTTTTTTTCTCAAAATTTGGAGTTTATACTTATACTGCAATTGACTTTTTTCCTCACACTCAGAACCTTTTTTCACAATTGTGAGTTTATACTTATAGTGCAATTCTGATTTTATTTCTTGACAATCAGAATTGCGATATATAAACTCAAATGCAAAGAAAAAAGTTAAAAATGTCAGATATAAACTCACAATTGTGAATTATAAAGTCTGAATTGCGAGATAAAAACACGCATTTGAGAAAAAGATAAAAGTTTTGAATTGTGAGATGAAAGAAAAGAATTGTGAGATATAAACTGACAAATACAAGAAAAAAGTCAGAATTGTGAGATATAAACTCGGAATTGCAAAAAAAAAAAAAAGAATTGAGATATAAAATCGCAAATACAAGAAAAAAGTCAGAATTGTGAGATATAAACTCGGAATTGCAAAAAAAAAAAAGAATTGAGATATAAAATCGCAAATACAAGAAAAAAGTCAGAATTGTGAGATATAAACTCGGAATTGCAAAAAAAAAAAAAGAATTGAGATATAAAATCGCAAATACAAGAAAAAAGTCAGAATTGTGAGATATAAACTCGGAATTGCAAAAAAAAAAAAAAAAAAGAATTGAGATATAAACTCGCAAATACAAGAAAAGTCAGAATTGTGAGATATAAACTCGGAATTGCAAAAAAAAAAAAAAAGAATTGAGATATAAAATCGCAAATACAAGAAAAAAGTCAGAATTGTGAGATATAAACTCGGAATTGCAAAAAAAAAAAAAAAAAAGAATTGAGATATAAACTCGCAAATACAAGAAAAAAGTCAGAATTGTGAGATATAGACTCACAATTGCGTGAAAAAAGATTTGTGATATAAACTCGCAATCATGAGAAAAAGTCAGAAAAAAGTTATTTGAAGTATTATTATTCTCTGAGATCTATCTATATATCTAGGAGTACAGATGATAAAGCTCTTTACTCTAAAGCATCATTTGTGCTGCTGTATTGTACTGCTTATTTTCATTGATTAAACATATTTGATTGATTAAGAGGAGCATTAATTACCTTAATTGGTTATAAATTGATATAATATGAGCTTGTGCACAACAATGAGTATATGAATTGGATTGTTGTAGCTATAAAAAGCAAGAATTGATTTGTTATCTAAGTGGACAGCTGACATTAGCAAATGTAAGAAAGCTTTATATTTAGCATATCCACGAAATGTTATTTTCTAGATCAATACATACTATTATCTGTGGTCTGCCACTTAGTGCCATTACCTGTAGTACATTCAGCCCTTCTTTTCATCTCACTGTCGTAAGCAAAGCCTGCTTTGCTTTAAGCCAAGTTGTGTGTGCTCTACTTCAACATTGATACAATATGCTCAAAATTTGGTTCAGAATGTGCAAGCCTGGAGGTTTAGTCCAACATTCCAATGGTAAAACGAGTTTGTTTGCAAAAAAAAAAAAGAGAGAGAGAAAACAAGATCCTGCACCTCTGACAGTTTCTATCGCGATTGTTCTTTTTCATTCTAAATCCCACTGGCAGTTTGAGCGAAGTGCACTATATTTTTACGAAGCAGCATTTACTCATGTACGAGAAAGCATAAATCATGCCTCCTGTATCATTAATATACATAGATGTCAATAGGAAACGCATGACTGGAAGATATATGACTGTGCACAATAAAGGCCGAATTGAAAAATATGCTGCTGCTGAAGATGCTATTGTTTGTAGAATGAGACTCTGTGCTGTTGCTCCTGGATCTGTGCTGCCCCCTAGTGCCGGTGTGAGGAATGTAAGGAGAACCTGACCAGCAGAGGAGTCAATGAAAATGAAAACCTAAAGCTCCTAGGAACAACACAGAGCTTATGATGCACCAGATGTCACTCAAATGTGACAGAAAATGACATCACATCAGTTTTTATCTTAATTTTTCACATATTCTATCAATTTTTAAAACTGTTATATTATAACATTTTATATTCATCTTATATTTACTTAAATTTCATTGTTAAATTTTCTGTATTTTGATATATATATATATATATATATATACATACATACATATATGTGTGTGTGTGTGTGTGTGTGTGTGTGTGTGTGTGTGTGTTCATATTAAATTAACGTTTATCATCATCTTATAAAATTAATATTAATTAAAGACTATCTGTATTTCAGTCTGAAGTTGACAGATAATGACATCACAAATCTTTTTTTTTTTCTTATTTTTATTTGCTTGTAGTTTTATATTTATATATTTTTAGTTATATATTTTAAGTTATATATTTTAATTCATATTTTGTATTCACCTTACATTATTCTTAAATTTCCTGTATTTCAAAAAATATTTGATCATATATATATCAGGTCAGTCTTATGTTCATAATAAAAAATCTGATTAAATGTCTGATGTATTATCTTGTCCTTTTAACGGTTAAGGGGTTTTCCCGTGACTGACAGCGCTAGTCAAAGCATTTGTCAGTTGTGTCTTGTTCCGTGTTCACAACAATTCAGTCTTTTCAGTGTAAAAGTCTTCACTACTGACTGACTCACTTATAAAGACAGTCTTTGCTGCCATCTAAAGGTGTAATAATGTAACTTCTGTTGCTGTTCATGGTCAGGGACTAATTTTTTCCGGCGGAAGGAAGGCTTTTAGTGATTTTACTTCACTGAGACCACATTAAAAATCTGGGATTTTGAATAACCATTTAATCAACTTTTCACTCAGTTTGTTGTGCGGACAATATACTTTGTAATGGGGAAAAATATATACTGAATAAAATGGTTTCCGACTTTTTCAGTTTTAAACCTGGTGATTTGATTGCTGGACTAGTTTTATTGTGTCACACAGAGTCAGTCTGACGTGCAGCAATGTGGTTGTGTTTGTGACAGATGTCTCAGTTTGAGCAGAGCTCTGAATTGAAAGGTTTGGGTCAAGTATTACTCCTTTTTAGCTGAGCAATGACTGTGTCTCTATACATATCATGCTTTTTCCTCTCCATGTCTTGCCAGAGTTGTGCATTAATGTGTAAACTGCAGTAGTTCAGACGGGGATTGATGGGGAAGACGCAACAGATGTAGACATTCTGCAGTCATGGTAAATGTCTGGCAGTGCCAGTATCAGCAGCTGGACATTACAGACACTTTCTCTCTCTGTCTCCATCCAGTCTGTCAGATCCACTAACAGATCCCACACTCATCTGCTGTGTGAGTGGGAATCTGCCATTTCAGGGTCTCATGCTGGAATCTGTGGCATTGCGTGCCCTTTATTCTGTCAGCAACAACTTTTCTTTTCCTTTTGTTTGGGTGTGGATACATTTATATCACAAGTTGACAATGAAGCACTAGCTGTATGCAATGTCTCAGGATGTAAAGATGTGGATTTGCCATCTGGCTGCTCAACCAGGTGGGCTTGTACCTGTTGGAGAGGAGGCATTGTCTTACGTGTCTGTCAGTCTTGGCCTGTATCTATTTCTGTCTCTGTCTTTTCACCTCTCCTCTCTGTCAGCCTGTGGGTTTATCTTAGATTTTTCTTCTTTTTATGTAAAAATCATATTTGGATTTGCTTTATCTCTGTATGTGTGGCTGGGTGTGTCTCAGTCGACTCCCTAGTTCAATAATAAGTGCACTGTCTAGGGAATCAGTCTTTTTGAGGGCTGTCAAAATTGTTGCATTTCCAGAATGCACTGTAAAATCTATTTAATTATCGAAAATGTTGTCTTATATCTCTGAATGCATTAAAGCCTAATTGTGTTTTATTTAGTATGTATTAAATATGAATTGGAGTTGTTAGAATATTTAAATACTAAAATTAGAGTGTTTTCTTCTTTAGTTATATTTATTTTATTTTACTTATGTATTATTATTGTTGTTGTTATTACATTTTACTCACATTTTGTGCTTAATGCAGAATAAATGGCTCATACTTGTATAATTTAACTTATAATAATGTATTCAATGTATTATTATTATTATTATTATTATTATTATTATTGTCAATAATGATAGTCATCATAATTATAATAATGATACGTTTTACTTTTGTGATAAACATAGTTCACAATGGCATAATGCTTTTCCATTTTATTTATTTTATGCGTTATTATTATATTATTTTTACTTTTTTACATTATTATTATTATTAATAATAATAATAATAATAATAATACATGCCATGACCATTTGTAACGCTGGATAAACACATAGTTCACAATAGCATAATTGCCTTTTCATTTTATTTATTTTATGCATTATTATTATTATTAATAATATAATAATAATAATTATTATTATTATTATTATTATTAATAATAATAATAATAATATTATTTATACATTTTACAGAATTTTTTGTCTAAAAATTCAGGATAAACAGTCCATAATGGCAGTATAGTTTTGTTTTTTTCTTTCTTTCTTTCTTTCTTTCTTTCTTTCTTTCTTTCTTTCTTTCTTTCTTTCTTTCTTTCTTTCTTTCTTTCTTTCTTTCTTTCTTTCTTTCTTTCTTTCTTTCTTTCTTTCTTTCTTTCTATCTATTTATTTATTTATTGTTGTTATTATTTATACATTTTACAGAATGTTTTGTCTATAAATTCAGGATGAACAGTTCATTGCAAACAATTGCATTTATTTTTTTTTTGTTTGTTTTTTACATTTACTATTATTATTATTATTATTATTATTATTATTAATACATTCCATGACCGTTTGTAATGCAGGATAAACACATAGTTCACAATGGCATAATTGCTTTTTATGCATTATTATTATTATTATTAGTAGTAGTAGTAGTAGTATTTATACATTTTACAGAATTTTTTTGTCTAAAAATTCAGGATAAACCGTTCATAATGGCAGTATAGTTTTGTTGTTGTTTGTTTTTTAAACATGTTTTTACATTATTATTATTAATAATAATAATAATAATAATAACAATAATAATAATAATAATTACACATTTTACTAAAACTTTTTGTCTATAAATTCCTGATAAACAGTTCAATATTGTTGTAGGTTTTTGTTTTGTTTGAACATGTTTTACATTATTATTGTTATTATTATTAATAATGATAATAATAATACATTCCATGACCATTTGTAATGCTGGATAAACATAGTCCACAATGGCATAATTGCTTTTTCTTTGTATTTATTTTATGCATTATTATATTATTAGTATTAGTATAATTATTATTATATTTTGCTAACAATTTTTGCCTAAAAAGCAGGATGAGAACATGGGTAATAATGCCACAGTGCTTTTAAAAATAGCTACAATGTCATTGCATAATGCTGTTATAGTGTGAAATTACAAAGTACAAGCTATATGTAATGTGTGACCTCTTAATCATGTAACAGATGATTGAGTTATTAGCATCCCAGTGTTTAGAAGACATTGCTATTATCTAAATTCATATTCACAATATACTAATTCAAGACACAGGAGCTGTAGTTTTTAGCCAGTAAGGTGGGTAACAGCATTTTTCGATGGAATCCGCCAATATCTCTCTAATCCTCAAACATGTAAACATCATTACCACCACCAGCAGTCACTCCTACAGATTAGCATAGATTATGAGTAAACATGCCAATTTAATCTGATCTGTTGACTTGCTAATTTGACTGTAATAAATTGGCATTGAGTTATTTAAATTCTTACCTTGTAAGAGTAACACAATCACGAGCTGTTCTATGCATGTGTGTGTTTGCACGGTTTAATATCCCTTTGATTGCTACTATACATTTATGTAAATTATTGTTAGATTGTGTTGAAGTATAATCTGCTTATTTTCTTTTGAGGATTTATGGTCATTATATAGCATTGTTAGCACAGCTGAAATATGTAGCTTCTCTTCGGGTGGCCTGCTCATTTCAGGACTTAAGCACCTCAAATCTCTTTTCCAGCCCATGAAGGTTTTAGCATACTAGTGCTAATAGCCTATTTGGCAGCTGTTCTTTATTCATATGAGCTTTGGGTTTTCTCCAGTCATGGATAGCCTGAAAGTATTGGAAATGTTATACAATTTTATAAATAATAGAGCTTGTAATGAATTTTCCATGATATTTCATCCTGAATATAAACTTTCCTAGTTATCCTCAATCAAAATGTTGAATTGTCTTGAAATTGATTGATTTTAATGATTAAAAAAAACGTATCTAGTAGTCATGAACTGGTTTTGCTGGTTAAAATGTATAAGAACCCTGAAGATTTTGCTCTCTTGCCTTTATATCTTCTTAAACTTTGCATTTCTTAACACATGCTATGTTTTTATCTAAATAAAGCATATTTTTCAACCTTTTTCACTTCTATTCCCGCATTCAGGTGGAGGCCATCTTGGTAAACATCTTCGGAGGGATTGTTAACTGTGCCATCATTGCTAACGGCATCACCAAAGCCTGCCGAGAACTGGAGCTCAAGGTTCCCCTGGTGGTCAGGCTCGAAGGTGGGTGTGGCCAAACAATAACATTTTAATCAAATT
Source organism: Ancherythroculter nigrocauda (assembly GCA_036281575.1). Classification (NCBI taxonomy): domain Eukaryota; kingdom Metazoa; phylum Chordata; class Actinopteri; order Cypriniformes; family Xenocyprididae; genus Ancherythroculter; species Ancherythroculter nigrocauda. Next base: position 16,288,021 of record VTFQ01000022.1, on the reverse strand, counting down.
TTTCCATTTTTGCATTCAAAGGTTGCAATTTATCTCTTATTTCTTAAAATGTGCTCTGTACCTGTAACAAAAGCCACATCTGTCAAGTGAAGAGTTTGTTGGTGTTGGTTAGCAAGCGCGTCACGCCGCAGCAGTTGTTGGTGGCAGTGAGAGGAGCAGAGGGGCCAGGCGTTGATTGCGGGACCTCTCACCTGTGTATGCTAATGCTACTTGCTCGTGTGACACTGGGCCCGGCCTGATCCCATCTGGCCATTAGGATAATTGGCAGAAAACAGCTGAGTCGTTTTGCCCAGAGAGAGTCATATACTCCACTCCATTAGTTTTCTGCCCCTCGTTTGTCCATGCCGTACCCTGTCCTTCTGAGGACCGCTTAAATATAGAACAAGAGCAGCTTGAAGATATTTAGCAAAATTAAATACACATTATATTTAATTTTCTGATAATATTTGCACTCTCAATGCACATGTGGGCCAAACCTCATGGCAGTACACCAGATACGTCATTAAAATAGTTAAAGAAACAGTTCACCCGTAGATGAACATTCTGTCATCATTTACTCATGTCATTTCAGATCTGTATGACTTAAGGTGCTGTCACATTTACCGTCATTGGCAAAATCCAGTCATTTCAGTTAGGTGCTCAGGAATCTAGTGGGAGATTTTGCAACAGGTTTGAGTTGGTCGCATGAATTTGCCCTGTTGACCTACAAAAAGCTGCTTGGTTTGAAAGTAACTTCTGTGTGAGCTGTGCTTCAGACATCGCTACACTGTTGACAATAGACATTTTTCCTTGTAAAATTTTGATAATGTGGCTGCACCTTTAGTGAGGAACACAAAAAAGGGCCTTACACGCTGAGCTTAAAGGGTTAGTTCACCCAAAAATGAAAATAATGTAATTTATTACTGTGCCGTTCCACACCCGTAAGATCTTCGGAACGCAAATTAAGATATTTTTGTTGAAATCCGATGGCTCAGTGTGGCCTGCGTAGCCAGCAAGGAACGTTTCATACTTGTAATTTAGAAGCGTGGTTAGCACCGCTTTTTACCCAGGCTCTAGAGCAGGGTTAGCACCGCTTTTGAGGTGTTAACCCCACATTGTGGTGCCAAACTTGTAAAGTGTGAAACGATGCGGTGTTAGAATGTTACAGCTAGACCCTTAGCAACAGACAACCAATCGCATACTCATAAGGGCTTTTCACACTTTAAATAGTTAACCCTGGGTCATTCTAAACCCCGGGTAAATGGAATCCTGGGGTATTTTTCTTCACGTTTCACATGGCTCATAATTTACCTGGGGTTAACAATTAATCCTGCATATTTATAAGATGATGTTTCACATTGTACATTCCTAATCCCTGGGTTAAAGGGTTAGTTCACTCAAAAATGAAAATTATGTCATTAATGACTCACCCTCATGTCGTTCCAAACCCGTAAGACCTCCGTTCATCTTCAGAACACAGTTTAAGATATTTTAGATTTAGTCCGAGAGCTTTCTGTCCCTCCATTGAAAATGTATGTACGGTAGACTGTCCATGTCCAGAAAGGTAATAAAAACATCATCAAAGTAGTCCATGTGACATCAGTGGGTTAGTTAGAAGTTTTTGAAGCATCGAAAATACATTTTGGTCCAAAAATAACAAAAACTATGACTTTATTCAGCATTGTCTCTTCCGGAATCCTTTCCATTGAATTGATTCCATTGAATCCTTTCATCTGTCGGCGTTGGTAATGCACTTTTACGTCGCCGTGGTTGTTTTGGACGATTAGGACATCTGCGACATTTTGAAGCATCGAAAATAAATTTTGGTCCAATAATAACAAAAACTACGACTTTATTCAGCATTGTATTCTCTTCCGGGTCTGTTGTCAATCCGCGTTCACGACTCCGCTTCTTCTTCTTCCTGTTTTACGGTGGTTGGCATCCAGCTTATTGGTGCATTACCGCCCCCTTCTGCTCCGGAGTGTGGTTCACGACTCCGCAGTGATGCTGCTGATGTAAGACGCTGCTGACGTGTTATCCGGTGCGCCCGAGCTTCATTTACAGTCTGAGGGAGACGCACGCTGTTTTCAAGCTATTCTACATTGTTTGTATCTTGGTATTGCTATATTTTTTAAAATGGTTCGTAAGTGTGCATGTCGCGGATGTCCTAATCGCCAAAAACAACCACGGCGACGTAAAAGTGCATTACCAACGCCGAAAGATGAAAGGATTCAATGGAATCAGTTCAATGGAATCAATTCAATGGAATCAATTCAATGGAAAGGATTCCGGAAGAGAATACAATGCTAAAGTCGTAGCTTTTGTTATTTTTGGACCAAAATGTATTTTCGATGCTTCAAAAACTTCTAACTAACCCACTGATGTCACATGGACTACTTTAATGATGTGTTTATTACCTTTCTGGACATGGACAGTATACCGTACAAACATTTTCAATGGAGGGACAGAAAGCTCTCTGACTAAATCTAAAATATCTTAAACTGTGTTCTGAAGATGAACGGAGGTCTTACGGGTTTGGAACGACATGAGGGTGAGTCATTAATGACATAATTTTCATTTTTGGGTGAACTAACCCTTTAATGTTCTTATTTGCATATTTAAACGAAGCATGCAACCTATTTACATAGTTCTAGCATTGCGTGTCCTCGTGTTGCTGACTGTATTATCGAGTTTATACTGAATGGTAGTGCTGCACGATGTATCGCACGATATGAAAAATAACATTGAAATCACGCTTAAACGCTATTATTAATGCGATTATGAAGTCACAAGGGCTGCGTTTTTGTTTTTTTTTATGCGCAGCTTGTCAATGAAGTATGACTCTAAATGCTAATCCATCTGAAAGCTTATAATGTGCATTTGAAAAAGCAACACGCGTCAAACATCTTTCCAGACATGAGAAACATTTATTAACATCTTGTCCAACAAAAGACAACATGTTTTTACTCCAAACTCATTTCATAATGACAGTTGAGTGTCCTTCTGTGAGATGATGTGGCTTCTTACACAGAATAAGGCAGTCGTGTGTTTATTAGTCATGTTTAATCAATCAAAGCGTTTCAATCATCTGTTTATTCAGCTACAGTGATAGTATGATGCCCATAGGGATTTCCTGGAATGATGCATGTTAAATTCTTCTGCGGCAGGGCATATTTGCAGTTTCTGCACGAGAGCACCCTCTGGCTTTCAGATGGAGAAGCATTTACTGCTGATCACAGAGCCGTACAGCTCTGACAAGCTGCGCATAAAATAATCGCACCCTTTGCTAAATCGTGTGCGATAAAATTTGCGATATATATTGTGCAGCCCTACTGAATGGATATGGCCATGCAAATAACATTAAGGTTGAATCACTGTAGTCACGTTGACTATTTTAACCATGTTTTTTTACTACCTTTTTGGACGTCAAAAGGTGCAATGACGTCCCTGCCCATGTGTGGATCACATACCCTCGGACAAAAATATCTCAATTTGTGTTTCGAAGATGAACGAATGTCTTATGGGTGTGAAACGACATGAGGATGAGTACTTAATGACAGAAATTTCATTTCTGGGTGAACTAACCCTTTAAGTCAGTGAGTTGACCATATGGACCACTTTCATGATATTTTTTCAGTGTTTTTGCAAGCATGAAAGCCTTCAATATTCATTGTAATTACATGAAAAAAGGCACAAATGTCAAAATTTCCTGCTGTTGTGATTCATTGAAGAAAGCCCCATAGATTTGGAATATTTTAATATATATATTTGTATTAATTAATGATATAAATGATTAATTATGAATAATTTTCATTGGAATGTATGTATTTATTTTGAACCCTTTAAATGAAATGGCTAAAAGCCTTCATATCATACACAGGGCAAAAGTAATTACTGACACACAATTTTCACAAAGCATTTTCCATCCAAATGAAAATGCCTTTAAGCAATACTGGCTCAGATTCTCCTGCCCTCTCTGGAAAAGTGAATTAGCCACAGTGGCCTGAAAGCCCCTAGTAATAGGTGTAAGAGGCAGCATGCTGCTTACAGATCGATCGTCTATTCTGTCTCTCTGTCTGTGGCTGATCATGTCTGACAGATCGCTATAAGATGGTTCCCAGCTAGGAATTTAGTTGTATTAGCTGCCTATTGATTCAGGCCCATCTTACCCCAGCCCTTCCATAAGTCCCACCTTTCCAAGAAAGACTATAGGTATACATGAGTGTGTGTGAACCTCGTACCCTTTTCTTCCAGCTTTTCTACAATCAGCTCTTTCATATAGACACCTAAGACTGTCAATGACACATAATGAATGAAAATATTTTCTTTTTATAAGCACTTGAACTGCTCCCGTCTGGTTACATTGTTGTTATACTCAAAATTTTGCATGTACAGACATATTGGCATTGCTGCCATAATTGGCATTACATATATTACATATTCAAATACTGCACTGCCAGTGTAAACGGCTATTTCGTATAGATGCATAAAAAATTATTAAAACTGTAGTCAGATATGATATAAAATGTTTATATTTTTATTGTTTTTCAGTAGTGTAAATTGCTCGATTGTATCACAAATATCACATGAGAGGGGAAAGTAAAAGCCTGGGCCCATATGTATAAAACTTAAAGGGTTAGTTCACCCAAAAATGAAAATAATGTCATTTATTACTCACCCTCATGCCATTCCACACCCGTAAGACCTTCATTAATCTTCGGAACACAAATTAAGATATTTTTGTTGAAATCCAATGGCTCAGTGAGGCCTGCATAGACAGCAATGACATTTCCTCTCTCAAGATCCATAAAGGTACTAAAAACATATTTAAATCAGTTGATTTGAGTACAGTGGTTCAATATTAATATTATAAAGTGACAAGAATATTTTTAGTGCGCCAAAAAAACAAAATAAGGACATATATAGTGATGGCCGATTTCAAAACACTGCTTCAGGAAGCTTCGGATGTTATGAATCTTTTGTGTCGAATCATGATTTGGATCACGTGTCAAACCGCCAAACTGCTGAAATCACATGACTTTGGCGCTCCGAACCGCTGATTCGACACATTGATTCATTATGCTCCGAAGCTTAAAATTATGTCATTCTTAGAATTATGACACACTGAAGACTAAAATTTTACATACGACCCCTGATTTCTGCATGAAAATCTCCTAAAATATATGTATCACTCATTTTAAAAGTCATAAAATAATTAAATTATTATAATTATTATTTCATCTATGGTGCTCATGTGGGCGATGCAATTTTAAGCCTGGCTCACATCATATCCTGATCCCATTCCCCCTTTTCTTCTGTTATTTTCTAGTCAATCTCTACACTAAAATGTATATTTAAAAATTTAAATATATAAATGAAATTATGTTTCAAATTAAAGATAATAAAAGTCATTAATAAAAGTTATAAATAATTAAATATATTATATATAGTAGTTAAATCAAAAATAAATTTTAAGCATATACATAATATAATTAATAAAATAAAATAAAATATATTAAATAAAAATATATAATATATAAAATGTTCAAATAAGTATGTGAATAATTAAATTAAATATTAAATAATATATATATATATATATATATATATATATATATATATATATATATATATATATATTTTTTTTTTTTTTTTTTTTTTTTTTACATTACTGTTTAAAAGTTTGGTAAGATTTTTGTCTTTGAAAGAAGTCTCATGCTCACCACGGCTGCATTTTTTTGATCAAAAATACAATAAAATATGTATTATTTATAAAATATTTATAAAATAATATTTTTACGGTGATATTGTGAAATATTATTACAATTTAAAATAACTGTTTTCTATTTGATTATACTTTAATACTTTCATCAGCCATTAATCCAGTCTTCAGGGTCACATGATCCTTCAGAAATCATTCTAATATGCTGATTTGCTGCTCAAGAAACATTTCTTATTATCAATATTAAAAACAGTTGTGCTGCATAAAAAGTATTAATTTAAAAAATCAAAACTTGACCGCAAACTTTGGAACAGAAATGTCAGGATAATGTAGTATATGTCTTTCAGTAAAGCTAATAAAGCCCCTTTCAAAACTCATTATTAATATCAATGCATACCTGTTCATAATCATATTCTGTCAGTTCCATAATGAGTGTGTATGTTTAAAGATTAGTTATTCTAATTTAATCTTTGTTCAGAGACATGGGCCATTTCATATTGATTCATTCTGGTTGGTTTTGGCGTTAAGATGGTCTCTAGCAGCACCTAGTGGCAGTAAGTGAGTGTGCATGTCAGCTCTTCAATGCTGAGATCAATGTACTGTAGGTCTATGTGTGTGAGACATTACCACATACACAGCTTATTCTGTATGCATGAGACACACAATGACGTTTAAAAAGAACGCATGCAAAGATCTGACTCGCACAAGGCCATCGAAGAGCCGCCGATCAGAGCAGTCTGAGAAAAAACCCTTCAGTGTTGTGTGTGTGTGTGTATATGAGTATTTTTCATGGCTTTTGTTGAAGTTTGCTCTCGTTGCCCTTAGACGACTCAGCATTGTGAAGCAGTGGCGGTCGGCGGATATTCTATACTCCCAGCACACGGCCCTGCTCGCCCTCGTCCTCTGCTAATGAAATTATACAATTGATTGTTTTGTGCTGCCAAATGTGGGAGACGTGTTAGAAATGAGTTATTGTGTGAGCGGACAAAAGCGCTGAAATATCAGTAGTTAAGTGGTGCTGGTAATTGAATTCCTCATGAAACTGCTATTGATTAGAACATCCTCTCTCCTGAGAGAGCGAGTATTATCATAATTACACTGCAGGACAACAATAACACACTCACACTGATGGACGTGTGTGTAGAGAGATACTTATACATGTGCAGAGGGAGAAATTAGATGTATACATATGTGTGTCGCCTAAATATATATACTGCATTAAAAGATATTATTGCACAGGCAGAGTTCTAGATCCAATCTGATAATGTTCAGATTTTTTTTTTTTTTTTTTTTTTTTTTTTTTACATGTAGGCCAATATTCAGGATAATAAGTGCTTGATTTTTTTTTTTTTTTTTTTGCCACATGGTTCATAAAAAGGATGAGGATTTGGAGTCATGGCTTAGCAGCTAGCATGTAGATGGTGCTTATGTTGGCAACGCAAGTTCAAAGCCTGGCTCACATCATGTCCTGATCCCATTCCTCCATTTCTTCTGTTATTTTCGAGTCAATCTCCAAACTAAAATGTATATTTATAAATTTAAATAAATAAAGTTATGAATTTAAATAAATAAATACACTTTGTTTCAAGTTAAAGATAAAGTAAAAAGTTATAAATAAAACAAATGTATAATAGTTAAATAAAAAATAATTATAAATAAGTATGTGAATAATTAAATAAAGCATGAAATAAAATTTAAAACTGGTTATAAAATAAAAATAAAATATATAATAGTTAAAAAAATGTTTAAATAATATATGAATAATTAAATCAAATATAATAATATTTGTAAAATTAAAATGAAATATATATAGTTAAATACAAAATAAATGTTTAAGTAAGTATGTGAACAATTAAAGCATTAGATAAAAAATAAACTGAATTAAAATAAAGTACATAATAGTTAAAAATGTTTGAATAAGTATATGAATAAATAAATTAAATTTTAAATAAAATATAATTAGGTTTGTAAAAATTAAAATGAAATATATATATAGTTAAATAAAAAATAAATGTTTAAATAAGTATATGAATAAGTATATGAATAATTAAAGCATTAGATTAAAAAAGGTACATAACAGTTAAAAATGTTTGAATAAGTATATCAATAAATAAATTAAAGTTTAAATAAAATATAATAAGGTTTGTAAAAATTAAAATGAAATATATATAATTAAATAAAAAATAAATGTTTAAATAAGTATATGAATAATTTACGGAAGAGGATTAGGGCCAAGCAATAATAAAAAAAATAAAACCATCTCGAGATTAAAGTTGTTAAATTTCGAGAAAAAACTTGTTAAATTTCGAGAAAAAAGTCGAGATAAAATGTTGAGAATAAAGTCATTAAATTACGAGAAAAAAGTCGTTAAATTGCGAGAACAAATTTGATAAATTATGAGAAAAATGTTGTTAAATTTCGAGAAAAAAGTCGAGATAAAATGTTGAGAACAAAGTCATAATTTAATGTTAGAGTTTTTTTTCTCGTAATTTAACGAGTTTATTCTCAACATTTTATCTCGACTTTTTTCTCGAAATTTAACGACATTTTTCTCATAATTTAACGAATTTGTTCTCGTAATTTAACGAGTTTATTCTCAACATTTTATCTCGACTTTTTTCTTGAAATTTAACGATTTTTTTTCTCGAAATTTAACGAGTTTTTTCTCAACATTTTATTTCGACTTTTTTCTCGAAATTTAACAACTTTAATCTCGAGATGGTTTTATTTTTTTACTATTGCTTGGCCCTAATCCTCTTTCGTAATAATTAAATAAAACATTAGATAAAATATAAAACTGCTTATTAAATTAAAATAAAGTACATAATAGTTAAAAATATATAAGTGTATATATATATTATATATATTATAATATATATATATATAATATATATATATATATATATAATATATATATATATTAAAGTATATGAATAAAAACATAAATTAAAACTGCTTATAGAAATAAATTAAAATAAAATATGTAGTAGTTACAAAATGTTTAAATAAGTATATGAATTATTAAATAAAACATAATACAAGTTTATAAAATGAAAATAAAATATAATAGTTAAATAAAAAATAAATGTTTAAATAAGTATATGAATAATTAAGTAAAATCTAAAATAAAACACAATAAAGGTATAGAAATAGGATAAAAAAATAAATAATATAAAGCAAATTTTAAAAATGTAATGGAAAACAATACCTTTTCAGGCATTTAAAAATAAAGTAAAAAAAATAAAAAGATCCATCTTAAATAGGCTTGCTTTTGAGACACACATTTTGAGTGAGTGTGATATTTTCTCCCTGGAGCTGCACATTCACCTGTGAAATCAGCAGCTCTGTCATCAACAGCTGCTCAACATGTGCTCTGTCTGTCATTCCTCACATCTCACACCCTCATGTTCCTTTTCCTTCTTGTCTTTCTTCCTTTTCTTCTCAATCCACCCTCATCCTTTTGACCCCTGTGGAGTAGATTTCTGATTTGTTTTATTGAGTTGGCCCCGGGCCCTGGCCCTGTGTCAGTGGGCCATAGTTCAGTGACATTCAGAGTCACCATGGAGACCACAAGGGCAGGCAAAATGATACAGCGCGTGCTCAGTCGGGACCCTGCTGCTGGCACCAACACGTCCCCCCGGCCAGCGAACGGAGCACTTGTGTTTCCAGCCAATGGAACGAACAACCTCATTGCCATTCAGCCAATGGAACATTCCTGTCCTTTTCAGCCAATGGAACGATCCTAAAGCATTTTCAACACCATTGATTCTTTAAACCAGCAGAGACACACTCCCCAAACTCACTCCCTGCCAGTCACGGCTTTATGAGAAAACACTGACTTATTTTTTTCTTTAAGTCTAGCCAGATTTCCTTGTTAGGCATTAATGTTAGGATAGTACAGGGATGCACTGATATTAAAATTCAATCTGATACTAATAAGAATCATTATTGTGATTTTTTTTTTTTTTTTAATGCTTTTTGTATTATAATTGATATTATATTTGTATTTATATATTGTTATTTATATTTTTAATTATGTCATGGTTGATGTTATAGACCTAAGCTAATTTGTCTAAAACTACAAATAATCAATATTTATATTTGCAAATATTATTTTATAATATGTTGGCCTAGATATGACTAATTGATTTTCATGATATGTTTGGTATTATATTATATTATAATTTATTTAATATTATTGATTATATATTTTATTTATATAATATTATTTATATATTTTTAATTTAGTTATAGATGATATTATTATAGATAACTAAAATACACCCAAAAAAAGCTTTATTTTTATTTACTAACATTGTTTTATAATATGGCAGAACCTATTTATTTTAATAAGTTTGGTATTATGCAAATGATATTGATATTATGCAAAATTATATATTATATTATATTATATTTTATTTATTATTATTATATATATATATATATATATATATATATATATATATATATATATATATAATATTTTATTTTATATATATATATATATATATATATATATATATATATATATATATATATATATATATATATTTATATATAATTTTTTTTTTTTGAGGTGGGGGGGCAATATTTAATAATATTTAATATCTAATATTTATTATATGTTGTGTGGACCTAGATATAAGCATTTGTTTTAAACTATAAGGATGGTATTATTCAAGTTTGTCTGTGTTAATTAAACACACCTGGATAACAAATATTAGCTATGAATAATTATTAATATGTATATTACAACTATAATTATTTGTGTGCCTTAGATAAACATAATTTTTTACATTTTACATTTTTACATTTCATATGTATGTCCAAGCTGAAAAACTATCCAACAGGGGATATTATGAATATCCAATATATGAAGAGTTCATTTGCAAAAACTATTAATTCTCACAAATAAATGTATTTATTTATTTATTTATTTATTTATTTATTTATTTATTGTGTTCTAAGTAATATCAATCAAACTGCAGTTGGGTTGTTTTGATTAAATAATAATAACTAAAAAAATACAGGTAACTTACAAAATTAAAGTTCATTGAAAGTATTTTTTATATATATACAGTCGAGCCAAAAGTTATTCAGACAGTTTTGATATTTTTGTTATATTTTTACTAGTGGGTGGAGGACACTATAGTTGATTTATGTAAGTGAGGATAGTAAAATAAAGTAAACTGTGACATATTATACCCAAAAATTCTTCATACAGTGGACTACCAGTAAAACTGATAAACATTTAGAACCAAAATGATTTCAGACACTTTGACCTGACCATGTTTTGCTTAAGTGTTATCTGACATAATTACGATTAATTTATTTCTGACACAGTTTAACTCTGAGATCTTGTCATATTTTATTACCATTTTTTAATATTATTATTTATTTATTTTTTTAACTAATAGTGAAAAAACTGTATGAATGAATGAAATGTTCAAGGTGTCTGAAAAAATTTTGGTTTGAGGGTATATTAAATATACACACTCACACAAAAACAGATGGGCACACACAGAGAGACACACACACACAAATGCAAAAGAACAACCAATGGTTCATCATGTAAGTCGTGTATGGTGTACAAGGACTTGCACGAGTCAAAGTTATAAATTCTCAATCACTTTTAGCCAGCTTTGACAAAACTTCCCTCAGCTAGTGCATCTTTTTTGAAGTGACTAGCAGCCATGTCACCTGACCTGAATACTGCGCGCTGATCCACTAAAACTGACTTATCTGTTTCTTTACACAAACAACAAGGGCGTTTGTCAGTTTCTGCTGTAAAACATGAACTCATGATGCTTTGACAGTGGACAATACCGGCTTTTCTGACAAAACGTATTTAGGGTTCAGAACGTGCTATATGTGGAGAATAACGCACAGCAGTCAGTTCTTTATTATTTTATTTTTTTTTAGTGGCGTTTATCGGGTTTTGCAAATGAACTCTTCATATACAAATGCCAATAAATAAAAATAGCCTATTAAAATACATTGTGAAACCCTGTTGATAAGAATCTGTGTATCAGAATAAAAGTGAAGGCCTGAAAATCCCCATTAACCAAAGTGTCTTTGCTATTGTTTTGTTTTCATGTTCAGGAACCAATGTTCAGGAGGCGAAGCGTATCCTGTCTGAGAGCGGGCTGCCCATCACCTCTGCCAGTGACCTCGATGATGCAGCCAGGAAAGCCGTTGCAGCCATTACCAGGAAATAAATGCATATATGCATTCACACATTCACAAAACAAACATACCATTATTATACACATACACCAATAAAGCTGTGGCCTGCTTCACCATGACGTAAACAAAACAGCCTTACACACTTCATTCACAGAGAAAACTGCACATAATGCCTGAGAAGAAGCCACTTTTGTCACCTGCCTTTTGAACCACAGCTACATACCAGCCTGGTAGAGTCATTAGGCCTCCTGCCCAGTTTTTTCCAGGGACAGAATTGTATTGAAAGGGATAGTTCACCCAAAAATGAAAATTTGATGTTTATCTGCTTACCCCCAGGGCATCCAAGATGTAGGTGACTTTGTTTCTTCAGTAGAACACAAATGATGATTTTTAACTCCAACCGTTGCCGTCTGTCAGTCGTATAATGCATGGCAATGGGAACTTCATCTATAAGAGTCAAAAAAACATGCACAGACAAATCCAAATTAAACCCTCATGATGATACATTGATGTCCTAAGACACGAAACGATCAGTTTGTGCGAGAAACCGAACAGCATTTATATCATTTTTACCTCTAATACACCACTATGTCCAACTGCCTTGAGCATCCGGTGTGTGAAGGCTGAAAACGCGCTCTGATGCCGGAAGTGATCTCTCGCGCGTAGAACATCAATGAGTGCGAGACATCACTTCCGTTGTCAGAGTGCATTCAGACCTCATAGACTGAATGCTCAAGGCAGTTGGACATAGTGGTGCTTTAGAGGTAAAAAATGATATAAATACTGTTCCGTTTCTCGCACAAACCGATCGTTTCATGTCGTCACGAGCCGCAGGGTTTAATTTGGATTTGTCTGTGCATGTTTTTTTTTACTCTTACCATTGCCATGCATTATACGACTGACAGACTGCAACGGTTGGAGTTAAAAATCATCATTTGTGTTCTACTGAAGAAACAAAGTCACCTACATCTTGGATGCCCTGGGAGTGAGCAGATAAACATCAAATTTTCATTTTTGGGTGAACTATCCCTTTAAGACCCTCTTCACAGCCCATAAAATCTGGGGTCTCAAATCCAGGGCTGTCTTGGAAAATGTGAGGCATCTTTTTCTGCATTTTTGTCAGCCATTTCTGTAGTTAAATAAATAACTCTTTAACATTCATTGCCTTACTTTAAGCATTTTATGGAAAGTTTCCTTTATAAGTATGGATTTATTTTTTCAAATTAAACTATAAAAATATTAAGATAAATAATCGCTTAATTGCATTCCATATTAAGTAAACCATGAAACAATACAGAGTCATGTAGTGGAATAGCCTTGTTTTTATATGACCGAACTGTGAAATACATCTCAAATCTTATATTGATTTCTTAATCTCCATATGATATCACCGTCCCAGTCTGATTTGAGGTTTATCTTGTTTATGAAGGTGTGATAAGACTTTTTATGGGTATAAAATTTAAAACTCTAGATTAAGTATTGTTGAAATGGTTATTGAACAGTAAATGCAATATTGATAAAGTTTCCTGATTACATGTTAAAAAAGTGCATTATAATGTATATTTAATTACATTTTTTTAAATAAACATAAAGTGGTGTAGTTTTTCTACTGTGCCTATCATAAAGATGTTTTACAAGCTAAACATCCACAAATATAAATAGCTTTTTTTTTTTTTTAAATCTTGAATGTATTTTCAAAGTTAATGTATATTTAAAATGAGTCAACAATATTGAAAATAAAACTATTTCAATGACAGCTTTTTTCCCTCTTTTCTCTCTTTCCTTTTTTTAATATTAGAATAATTGTCTGCAGTCATAAGAAAAATGTGTTTTTAAACCACTAGCCATAATTACAGTGCTGAACTGTGTGAGAGCGTGCGTTCACGGGCGTTTCCTGAAATCCATCCTTGTCATCGGGTTGAAACATTTAATGGATTATCTGTCAGGCGATCCGAGAGGACACCCGCACCAGATCAAGTGCCTCGAGCAACAGACCTCTGTCTCACTTTCTCCTCGTCTTCTTACACCTTTCATTCGCTCACTTCTCACTCTTCAGTCTCGCAGTCAAATTGATGGCGAATGGGGAAACCAACCCACGCGGCCTGTAAAGTGCTGATTTTTGACCCAGTGATGCCATGACATGGCGTACGTATCCACAAAGTTACATGTGAAGGTGAAGTGCGGATGGGTGTAAATCGAGGAGATGGTTCAATAATTGCCTATTTCAAGCTCTTCCTTCAGCGTGTCAAATACGAGTGTGTTGATGGATTACACTGTGGAGTTTGAGTCTTGTTAGAATACGCTCTTGTCGCGTCATTGTATAATTCAGAGGTCATTGAATGAGTGTGTGTGTCGGGCAAGGTAAATGTAATGACCAAAATTAGTGCCGCTTTCTTGTATAAATATAGATGAGCTGAAATCCGTTAGGATCGTCTATCGCCAACCCTTAAGATGATACTGACTGTGAAGACAATAATATCTAGCTGCCATATTGTAGTTTGAAAGCCATTCCATATCCTGATCTCATTACGGAAAGAGCCATCTTTCTTTATACACCCTTGTATTTGTTCATTTGGAGTTTTGAAAGGATTTCGGTCACTTTTTTTTCTTCCGAATGGATGTCACATTTACATTTACATTTAGTCATTTAGCAGACGCTTTTATCCAAAGCGACTTACAAATGAGAGTAGTAGAATCAATTAAATCAACATGAGAACAACAGTATGTAAGTGCTGAGTGAAGTCACAGTTATGTCAGTAAAGTGCTCATAGCGAAATTTTTTTTTTTTTTTTTTTTTTTTTTTTTTTTAAATAAATAAATACACAGATAGGAGAAGAATATTAGTCAAGGTAAGTGCTACTACTACTGGGTCAAGTGCTGACGAAAAAGATACGTCTTTAGCATTTTTTTGAAAATGGCTAGAGACTCGGCTGCTCGGATAGAGCGTGGTAGGTCATTCCACCAGCCAGGAACAGTCCCGGAGAAGGTCCGTGAGAGTGATTTTGTGCCCCTATGTGATGGCACCACAAGGCGCCGTTCACTTGCAGAACGCAGGTTTCTGGAGGGCGCATAAGTCTGAAGTAGTGAAAGTAGTGTCAAAACGGTAATTGCCACTTTGGGAATCTGTCTTTTGAGTTTAGCGTGAAAGTGATCGCCAGCTTCTTCATGAGAAGCGCAATTTTCTTCCTGGACAGTAAGGTCAAGTCATCCGTTCAGGAATATTGGTTATTTATTGTGTCGTTTAGAGGTAACAGCCACAAATTTATTAGTTCATAAACCAGCAATGTGCTTTGTAGATGTTGTATTTGGCTTGTCAGACACATGGGCTATTCGCTCATTATGTGCTGCCAGTTGAGTACGTTATGGTGGGAGTCTAAAATGGACGTCTGGAGCTCTTCCGTATGAGTTTAATACAGAAGTTGCATTCGGTACTACTCAAGGTCAGGTAGAAGTTTCCAGAAAGCTTGCCTGAGGAATAAGTCTGCCAGCTTCCTGACCTCTTGCTGTCCTTGAGCTTTAGGAGGTATTGTCGTCTAAAGGATTGCTTTCTGTCACTGTAAAACTTCACAAAGAGACTCGTCTTATGGATTTCTGCACGGCATTATTGCGGCGAGCCATAAAAGACAACGATGGATAGGTTTTACAACAAAGCTGAAGGGAAAATGTTGGCCGAAAGCGCTCTCATGTGGTTAGTTTTGTTATCTAGTCAGTGCTTTATATTCAGGTCTCATGGTTTGGCCATATAGCACAGATGGGCAGAGAAATCCATTTCCCTCTTATAGAATTGCAGCCTGGGATTCTGTAATTGCAGTACTTTAAGATCGATTTAAATTACTCTCTTTGTCTCCTTAACAAGGAGTTGAGTTAGTGGAGGATGAAAAAGAAGGAAGAAGTTACAAAGTGACACACCTGATTCCTTGTATGAAAATTCATTTCACTTTTTCTGCCTGGAATAATACATTTCATAGTCTTGAATTCTCCATTACACTTTTATTATTGTTTTTCCATGCCATGACTGCCATTATTTCTGTTCTTTATTTGTTCTTCATCTGTGAGGCATGCTTTCCTCCTATCAAAACTTTTACAATGTGTAAATAGCTCAGATCTGTACCTTTTACCTAGATTATTTTTCATTTTATGTGGAATATTAGGTGGAAAGTTTGATCCAAACTTTATGGATGAAAAAAGACATCCATATTATCTTTACCTTTATCTATACTTCATGCTCAGTAAGTCAATACTGAGTTCAATTTTGATGAACTCTGACCTACAAATTCATATAACAAATCGACATTTGACCAATAACGCTTCCAAATGTCACAGTCTGACCTCTTGTCCTCCTCAATATTAAGCTTAAAGGGTTAGTTATTGAATGTTAATAAAAATGTTAATTAACATTAATTACTCACCCTCATCTCGTTCGACACCCGTAAGACCTTCGTTCATCTTCGGAACACAATTTAAGATATTTTTGATAAAATCCGATGGCTCAGTGAGGCCTCCATTGACATCAAGTTAGTTTACACTTTTGATGCCCAGAAAGGTACAAAAGACATGTTTAACCCCTTAAGACCGGATGGAGCGCCGGCGCTCCCATTTGCGCGTCTCTCTTTAAAAGCCAATAAAAATTGAATCCATATAGGTAGCACACAAATTCTTTTTGCATACAAAACCAGAGACTTTAAACTTTCATATCAAGCCTCCAATATGCTTCTGTTGCATTGTTTTCACCCTCTAATGAGTCTGAGTAATATGCGTTTACAACAAAAATAGCACAGCCGCTAACTGAATACATGTATGTATATTTCACGTGCTCATAACTTCATGAAAAATGCACAGATCATAAAAAATGGCACATCAATATTTAAAGCAGATTCTCAAGATCAGATTCGATTCTCAACATAATATATTGCGGTGATCACAAGATATTACTCACGGAATGATTTAACATACATAACTCTCCGGGATGCAGTGTGTATCCAATGTTCCCGGACCCATCCATGTTCGTTTTCCAACATGGAATAACATAAAATAGATATCATTTTAAAGCTTAAAAATCTCATCTTTTTAATGCATCTAACCATTTTGAAAAACTCCTAACGAGTGCTGAGAAGCACCTCTAAACCCGAGTTTACCGCCCGTTGGCGCCACCTGGCTGCGGAAAAAATGAACAACAATTTTTCAAACTATTCTTTATGCTATCACCGCGAAATTTGAACCAGATTCAGCTCACATATAGGAGAGCATCACCAAAAAAGATTTTTTTAGCGATCTTATTGTGTTCCTGAGTTATTCCATGTCAAATAAAAAAACAGAAAAATTATTTTTTAAAAATTATATATATTTTTTGTCTTTTATCAGCTGTTTCTCAGCAAAAAAAATGTCTAAATGTAATGCAATATTTTCTTAAAATTTAAAATGTTTTCTATCAAATGATACCTACCTTTTGACACTCCTTGCTAGAGTTTTGGAGTTATGAGTCTTTACTTTTGTGTGTGTCGCTCAGAAAAATAAAACTCTAAAAAAGCCTTCAGGTCTTAAAGGGTTAAAACAGTTCATGTGACTACAGTGGTTCAACCTTAAAGGTCCCGTTCTTCGTGATCCCATGTTTCAAACTTTAGTTAGTGTGTAATGTTGTTGTTAGAGTATAAATAAAATTTTAAAGCTCAAAGTTCAATGCCAAGCGAGATATTTTATTTAACAGAAGTCGCCTACATCGAACGGCCAGTTTGGACTACATCCCTCTACTTCCTTCTTTAATGACGTCACTAAAACAGTTTTTTGACTAACCTCCGCCCACAGGAATACACAAGAGTTGCGTTTGTAGAGTGTGTTTGTCGCCATGTCGTCGAAACGCTGTTATTTTCATCCCGCAGTCCAATCACCGGGTCTGATTCCGGCTCAAATTGATAGGGTAAAATTAAAGACATGTTTACAGTAACATTGAGCGCGTGCATCTCCACGTTATGGTAAGAGGCGTGACTTTTCCGGGCAAGATGCGCTCTCTCTATGGCTCTGGGTGCGCTCAGAGCTGTCGAATCACAACACAGGAACCGCTGGCACAATCAGAACTCGTTACATATTCCCGAAGGAGGGACTTCATAGAACAAGGAAGTCATCAGCCCGTTTTTATGACAGTGGAAACAGCGGTATACAGATAAGTAAATTATGTGAAAAATACTGTTTTTTTTTACACGCGAAACATGAACACATGTTATATTGCACACTATAAACACAATCAAAGCTTCAAAAAAACACGAAAAACGGGACCTTTAATGTTATGAAGTGACGAGAATACTTTTTGTGTGCTAAAAAAAAAGGAAATAACGACTTTATTCAACAATATCTAGTGGCAATTTCAAAACACTGCTTCATGAAGCTTCGAAGCTTTATGAATCTTTTGTTTCGAATCAGTGGTTCGGAGCATGAAAGTCACGTTATTTCAGTAAACGAGGCTTCGTTACGTCATAAGTGTATCGAAATTTCAATGGTTCACGTGACTTTGGCAGTTTGATACACATTTCGAACCACTGGTTTGAAACAAAAGATTAGTAACCCTGCCTGACTGCATTGTGCCAACTATAAAGCTTGGTGGAGGAGGAATAATCTGGCTGCTTTTTCTCAAGGGTTGAGCAAGGCCCTTACTTCCAGTGAAATTAAATATTAATGCTTCAGCGTACCAAGACAGTTTGAACAATGCTATACTTCCAACTTTGTGGGAACAGTTTGGGGAAGGCCAGCATGACTGTGCCCCAGTGCACAAAGCAAGGTCCATAAAGACATGGTTGGATGAGTTTGGTGTGGAAGACCTTGACTGGCCTGCACAGAGCCCTGACCTCAACCCCATCAAACACCTTTGGGATGAACTGAAACACAGATTGCGAGCCAGGCCTTCATCCAACACAGGTGCCTGTCTTCACAAATGCTCTACAATGGATGAACTCCCACAGAAACACTCCAAATCTTGTGGAAAGCCTTCCTAGAAGATTTGAAGCTTATATAGCTGCAATGGGGGGGACCAACTCCATATGTCTATGTACACCGACCAGGCATAACATTATGACCACCTTCCTAATATTGTGTTGGTCCTCTTTTTGCTGCCAAAACAGCCCTGACCTGTCAAGGCATGGACTCCACTAGACCCTAGACCTGAAGGTGTGCTGTGGTATCTGGCACCAAGATGTTAGCAGCAGATCCTTTAAGTCCTGTAAGTTGCGAGGTGGGGCCTCCATGGATCGGACTTGTTTGTTCAGCACATCTCACAGATGCTCAATTGGATTGAGATCTGGGGAATTTGGAGGTCAAGTCAACACCTCAAACTCGTTGTTGTGCTCAAACCATTCCTGAACCATTTTTGCTTTGTGGCAGGGTGCATTATCCTGCTGAAAGAGGCTACAGCCACCAGGGAATACCATTTCCATGAAAGGGTGTACATGGTCTGCAACAATGCTTAGGCAGGTGGTATGTGTCAAAGTAACATCCACATAGATGGCAGGACCCAAGGTTTCCCAGCAGAACATTGCCCAAAGTATCACACTGCCTCCACCGGCTTGCCTTCTTTCCATAGTGCAATGTGTTCCCCAGGTAAGCGACGCACACGCACCCGGCCATCCACGTGATGTAAAAGAAAATGTAATTCATCAGACCAGGCCACCTTCTTCCATTGCTCCGTGGTCCAGTTCTGATGCTCACGTGCCCACTGTTGGCACTTTCGGCGGTGAGCGGGTCAGCATGAGCACCCTGACTGATCTGCTGCTATGCAGCTCCATACGCAACAAACTGTGATTCACTGTGTATTCTGACACCTTTCTATCAGAACCAGCATTAACTCCTTGAGCAATTTGAGCTACAGTAGATTGTCTGTTGGATCAGACCACACGGGCCAGCCTTCGCTCCCCACGTGCATCAGTGTGCCTTGACCGCCCATGACCCTGTCGCCGGTTCACCACTTTTCCTTCCTTGGACCACTTTTGATAGATACTGACCTGACCACTGCAGACCGGGAACACCCCACAAGAGCTGCAGTTTTGGAGACGCTCTGGCCCTGTTGTCTATCCATCACAATTTGGCCCTTGTCACACTCGCTCAAATCCTTACACTTGCCCATATTTCCTGCTTCTAACATATCAACTTTGAGGACAAAATGTTCACTTGCTGCCTAATATATCCCACCCACTAACAGGTGCTGTGATGAAGAGATAATCAGTGTTATTCACTTCACCTGTCAGTGGTCATTATATTATGCCTGATCAATGTATTTAGAATGTCATTACAGTCCCTGTTGGTATAATGGTCCCAATACTTTTTTTTATCCATAAAATGTATAAGCAGCATCACAATGCTGATCTGGTACTGATCTGGATCAAATGTCACTATATGTGATTCCATATTAAACTTATGAACGATTCTATTAGTTTACCCAAGGCTAAACTGTTTGGGGAAGCACCTTGAGGCTTTACCAACATCTCCTCCCTCACTTGTCATGTGCCCTCTCTTATCTTTCCATGTCTTATAGAGTTAGAATCAGTCTTTTAAACTACTCCTGCTCTTACTGTTTTAATCATGATTGTACTTGTTCTATATCCTCATTTATATTGTAAAACTTCCGAATTGTTGTCACTCCTTTCTCATTCTCTCATTTTATTCACTCCCCCTTCACCAGCTGGGGCTGTATATTATCCTCCTTTGTCAACGAGCGCTTAATGGCCCTTTATTAATTAAACGAGGATGCGGCAAAGGTGCTGACTGAATACACTGCTGGCAGTCAACCGTGCCGTCTTTTCAAATATTTGTTAGTTTCTTTTTGTTTGACAAACTTTCTTCTGCTGCAAACTTTTGACAGTGATTTGTATGTGTATTTGTGAGTGCTTCTCTGATCCAATTATCTACAAAGAGGTATCCAGAGAGATGGCTTCTATAAAGAGGAAATCAACTGATGGCTGACACTAATTAAAAGCTCATTTCATGTGACCTCTGAAAAAGCCTCTCTAATTAAAACAGAAGTGAAAGCAGGAGCGTTTGGTTTAAAACGGCCCGATAATGAGATGTTGTAGCGTCCTGGTGGAGTTTGGAGCAGGTGCGGCGATGACATAAACACACACCCAACACAAAAACACACTGGAAAAACAGGCGACACGCTGATGCATTCAGATCAGATGACTAGAGGAATGCAAATAAAATGCAGTGGTTTAACTAATTGAACTGTTAAAGACATTTTAATCTACTCGCTATTGGTTTTTAGTTTTACTGTGCCTATAATACCTGAAGAATACCTGAAGCACACAGTTCTGTGGTTCATTTTTTGAGCCAATAGGTGTGCGACCGATCGGCGTCTAACTTGAAGACATAAACAGCATTAAAAACTCGATGTTCACCACAGGGGGTCTTTAATATTAATAACAATAATAAATCAAGCTCTCTTCCTAATACAACCCGAATTCCGGAATTTTTTTAAAAATTTGAATAAAATGAAAACTAAAGACTTTCAACGTTTACAATAGAAAATAAATAACATAACATAAATGTTTAAACTGAAAATTTTTACAATTTTATGCGCAAAATGAGCTCATTTCAAATTTGATGCCTGCTACAGGTCTCAAAATAGTTGGGACGGGGACATGTTTACCATGGTGTAGCATCTCCTCTTCTTTTCAAAACAGTGTGAAGACATCTGTGCATCGAGGTTATGAGTTTCTATAGAGTTTTGGTGTTGAAATTTGGTCCCATTCTTGCCTGATATATGTGACCAATCACGGAAAGTAGGGACACAAGTCGGTTGAGTTATTCACAGATTCTGAAAGTCTCCAAGCTTTCCAATGATGTGTAACACATGGAAATCTGATAATATTTGGAGAAGTTGTGGCCATTTGAAGGTAGGCACTCAAAAAAGCTCTAAAGAGTGAAAATGCCTCTAAAACTTGTGCAGTTCTCGCCTGTTCTCACCTGCTGGGAGTGACAATAGGGCTCATTTACATCTCATTTAGATAAGCCATACCCCCTGTAAAGCTCCCCCCTGTAAAGCTGCATGGTTGCATAGCAACGACAGACGCAACGGGAAAAATCGGACCGCATACTATTAATAATAAAGGATAATGTGCATTGTAAATGTCAGTAATTTATCTTTTAATTTATCTTTCCTGGTTTAGACCTCAGTTAGTGGTTAGACCTGGTTTGAGTCAAAGGATTAAAAAAATCCTGTACATTAAACTCTTCATACATTTACTTTTGACTTAATAACGCACATTTTAGGGCTACGGATACTTTATACTTTTACTTAAGTAGGAATTTAATCTGATACATTTACTATTACGTTAGTAAATCCTTGTTAAGAATATTAAGTTGCACTTTCTCCACCACGGGCTAAAATTATTAGCATCACATTCAATTCAAGAATGCTAACAGGCAGGTTTACGTGGGCTAAGTCATTCACACCAGTCACTTCAAGCAATTGAAGCGTTATTCAAATTAATAGCAGATGCTAACATTACCATCTAAAAGCACGTTATAGTAATTAAATTAAAACGACAGTCCTGAGCTAGCTAATAACAATAGACACATGAGAAAATGTGTACGTGTTCTTAGAATGAACACAAAACGACAAACTTTGATGTTTATGGAAACTCACCCCATAAGAAACAGAAAAGTATTCTTGCAGATCTAGTTGCCTCCAATGAAATAAGTAGTTCGGGCACACTTTCTCTTTGTCGGGGTCTTCTTCGTGGATGTAACCGTCTGTTTGCCTCTAAATGTCCAATAATTCGCCACATTTTTCCGCAGCTAAAGAGTCCAGCAGAGCCGGCGCTGCATACTAAGTAGCCACGCTTCCCTTGGAGGGCGGGGGCAATAACAAAAGAAACAAAAGCCGGCATATCCGATTCCAGTAAGGAAATACAAACAGACAATGACACGCCCCTACTGCGAGATAGAATCTCAGAAAAACAAGCCGATTTCAAACTTAAAATGTACGCTTTTAAATATACTAATACTGCTATCTCAAACATGGAGAGGCTTCTTTGTGATCTCAACTAACAGATTCTGCAAAAAAACGAAAATCACCAATTTTGAAAAAAAACGCTGCTTTCTCATTTTGCGCGAATGTTGTGTTGCCGACTTGTGTCCCTGGTTTCTGTGACGGGTCACATATGTTTCCAGCTGCTGAAGAGTTCATGGTTGTCTTTGACGTATTTTTCTCTATAGGTGAAAGATCTGGACTGCAGGCAGGCCAATTCAGCACCCAGACTCTTCTACAACGAAGCCATGCTGTTGTAATAGCTGCAGTATGTGGTTTTGCATTGTCCTGCTGAAATACACAAGGCTTCCCTGAAATAGTTGTCGTCTGGAGGGGAGCATATGTTGCTCTAAAACCTTTATATACCTTTCAGCATTTATAGTGCTTTCTAAAACATGCAAGCTGCCCATACCATCAGAGATGCTGGCTTTTGAACTGAATGCTAATAACACGCTGGAAGGTCTCCCTCCTCTTTAGCCCGGAGGACACGGCATCTGTGATTTCCAACAAGACTGTCAAATTTGGACTCGTCTGACCATAGAACCCTTTTCCACTTTGAAACAGTCCATTTTAATTGAGCCTTGGCCCACAGGACACGACGGCGCTTCTGGACCATTTTCACATATGGCTTCCTTTTTGCATGATAGAGCTTTAGTTGGCATCTGCAGATGGCACGGCGGATTGTGTTTACCGACAGTGGTTTCTGGAAGTATTCCTGGGCCCATTTAGTAATGTCAT
This sequence comes from Ancherythroculter nigrocauda, assembly GCA_036281575.1. Lineage (NCBI taxonomy): Eukaryota > Metazoa > Chordata > Actinopteri > Cypriniformes > Xenocyprididae > Ancherythroculter > Ancherythroculter nigrocauda. The sequence continues at coordinate 16,264,388 of VTFQ01000022.1, read as the reverse complement.
TGACACAATCATGCCGATGAGTGAAGCAGTGTCGTCTGAGGGCCACGAAGACCACGGGCATCCAATTAAGGTCTTCGGCTTTGTCCCTTACGCACAGAGATTACTCCAGTTTCTCTGAATCTATTGATGATGGTATGCACTATAGATGATGAGATTTGCAAAGCCTTTGCAATTTGACGTTGAGGAACATTGTTTTTAAAGTATTCTATAATCTTTTTATGCACTTTTTCACAGCTCTGCCCATCTTTACTTCTGAGAGACTCTGCCTCTCTAAGACATCCCTTTTATTGCTAATCATGTGAGAGACCTGATATCAATTAACTTAATTAGTTGCTAGATTTTCTCCCAGCTGAATCTTTTAAAAATTTCTTGCTTTTTCAGCCATTTGTTGCCCCATGCCAACTTTTTTGAGACCTGTAGCAGGCATCAAATTTGAAATGAGCTCATTTAGTGGATAAAAGTGTAAAATGTTATCTATGTTCTATTGTGAATAAAATATTGGCTCATGTGATTTGAAAGTCTTGTAGTTTTTATTTTATTCAAATTTTAATTTTAAAAATTTATATATATGTACATATATATAAATATATATATTTACATATATATATATATATATATATATATATATATATATATATATATATATTATATATATATATATAGTAGTATAATAATCTAGATGAATCATATATGATGCATAAACCCAGATGTCACAAACACACTTAAAGGACAAAGGTTACTTTCTCTTTTTGCCCATTGTTTCTTCAATCTCCTCCTCCCTGCCATTCTGCTCAAGGTGAATATATAAAGCTTGTGCATGTCAAATGTCATTGGGATAAAATAACTCTTGAGCATTTGGCACAGCGTAGCGAGTGTGTTGGGTGCGATCGGAGGAAGAGTGGGCTGTCAGCAGTGGTTTAGCCGTCTGATAAAGCAGGTCTGTAATGAGATGATGAAGGCTACATATATGGCGCGGCA